>CM074721.1:13695364-13955238 GCA_037306005.1 Rhinophrynus dorsalis
TAATGAAGTCAAAGTTTTCTCTATCACCCGATGGAAAATTCTCTTTACTATAGATTCTTGCGATGTTCATTTGTCACAATCTTCATGTATCCAACGTCGTTCCTTCACTCCTGACATCAGGACTCTATATGCAAGAGAAGTAACCAGGATCCAGTTACAATGTGTCTTCTATAGAGACACGATAAACAAGCCTGTAAGTATCCTCACTGTGTGAAACCAGGAATTTTATAACGCGTGGGGCGGTAACGGATGTGTCATTAATTCAAATTCACCTTATTTGGGGTTTTATCATATTGTACCGCAGAGAAGCATGGTGGAAGATACATCAGAGTGTCTGAAAGAATACTGGAAACGGAGTGGCTACTTTTAAATGGTGAGTGGATACTTTGTTTATCGTGTATCTATAGAAGACACATTGCAATTGGATTCCTGCATACAGATTCCTGATGTCGGGAGTGAAGGAACGATGTTGGATACATGAGGATTATGACATATGAACATCACAAGGACTATAGTAAAGAGATTTTTTCCACCGGGTGATAGAAAAAACTTTGACTTCATTAAGGAATTGATTCATGTAAGAACAGACCCACAGGTGGATGGAACTTTATAACTACGGGATTGCCTAAGTACATATTCATTGAATGTTGCTAAATACCTTTTAGAGTAAAGTATAGTCTTTGGGCAGAACCTGTATAAGTTACATAAGAGTAGTTATACTCCTGCCACATAGCGCCGGTAGCCTTATACTATATAACATTTATTTTAAACTACAGCTTCATAATTAAACACAGGCAATGGATCTTATGGCCAGACAACATGGCTCCACATGGAAACTACATAGGTCTTTCCAATCCAAAATTGATTTGAGAACCCGATCACTGCTAGAAATCACTAATCCAATCCACTGTGTGTGAGGAACACCACCACAAAAGAAACACAAAATAAAAGGACTGCAGCATCATTCCTCACCTGCATTTCTTCTTTTGTGAAGCTCGCCGCCTCGTCTCCTAACTCGTGCAAATACATACAATCTGGCTTGGGCACTGCATGTTTTTTAAGAAGTAACTGCAGTATTTTGTAGTACCTAAAGATGCCTTGGATAGAACGGAAGAGAAAAGAGTTACTAACAAAAAGATACACTCATACATAGACAAATAAAACAAAACTGATCATTTATTGGCTCATTGATCAGCTTTAGACTGCAAGGACTTTCCTAAATTGTGGAGCCTTGAAGTGGCAAACAAACTTTAAAGGGATAGTAATACTTGCAAATTACTAATCCCCATATTGTAGCTTTGTTAAAAATAAACGTATTGCCCCCAGTGCCATCTCTCAAACCCTTATGGTTTGAGAGATAATAGCACTCAAAGTTTCCCCCCTCCCCCCCTTCCCTGACTGAACGCTGACTGCAGGGGAAGCTGTCGTACGACAGTCTTATGTGCATCAGGCGGCTCTGCAGCTGAGCCGAGATCACGTTTATAAAAAAAAAAAAAAGAATTATTTCACTGAAACGGTCTTCTACGTGTGCTTGGTTTGCAAGCAGACGTAGAAGACCGTTTAAGTGAAAGATTTCTTTTTTATAAACACGATCTCGGCAATGCTGCACAGCCACCTGATGCAAGTAATACCGGATATCCTGCAGTCAGCGTTCAGTCAGGGAAGGGAGAAGGAGGGGGAACTTTGAGTGCTATCATGGGGATTAGTAATTTGCAAGTATTATAATTCCTTTAACCCTGCAAGTGTCCAACTTATTGCCTTGTACACAACGATTTAACACATTCTGGACAAACTAAACATGAACTTGGAAAAAGTGTACATGTGATTGCTGTACACAAGTTCATATTTAAAGGGATAGTAATACTTAAAATGTAAAAAAAAATATGCTGTAGGGTTTATCCCCCTGAGTAAAACAAGAGTACTCCCACTGCTGAAAGGTGTTTCATTCAAAAGTTATTAATTTTAAAAGTTGAATTTTTTAGGTGCAATATCTCAGTGGCCTGAAATTGTACAGTGGCGCTGTTGCTACACCATCTTATGGAGATTTATGGTCAATTGACCAGAGCTGTCCATAGGATTGTGTAGAAACAGCGCCACTGTACAATTTCAGGCCACTGTGATATTGCACCTAAAAAATTCAACTTTGAAAATTAATAACTTTTGAATGAAACACCTTTCAGCAGTGGGAGTACTCTTGTTTTACTCCGGGGGATAAACCCTACAACATATTTTTTTTTACATTTTATGTATTACTATCCCTTTAAGCTAACTCCATAAAGTAGTAACTTTGTCTTTCATGTAAGTCGCAAGTCTGACGAAGAACTTAAGTGGTCTTTCACAAATACTATGTGCAAATAAACATAGCACGTTTTTAGTAAGTGTCTCCAGCTTTATTTAGTGATACACACAATACCACTCCATTCACTAACAGGTGTAAGATCCTCAAATCAACGTGACTATTGGAATGTCTCTGCAATGTGTTGCCTACCCTTCTGGTACTTTCAAGGGTTAATTCCCCGCCCTTTCCATTTTGAAGCTTCTAACTTTATTTTAACTACAACATGTTCCAGTTACAAATATAAACAGACAGCCAACAGGTGAGCAAGTTGTGACACTCTCAGCCAGCCGATGACTACTCTAGACAATGATAGATGTTGTCCAACAACAGCTGAAGAGTCACAGTTTACCCGATCTTGTTTTGGCTGTACCAACCAAGGACACGTATTAAGAACCAATATAATAGTAATAAAAGGGTTATATTTAGCAGGTTTTTATTATTAAAGCCATGAAAGCACATTTCTGACTATTCGGAGAGGTTTTAGAGAAGGGTGCTAATGTACAGAACCTGCTTCAACACAAACATGTATCCTTGAAATAACACAAGGACATTTGCTTAAATGTTTTTTTCCACTTTTTTTCTCTCTCTAAACCGCTAAAGGAATGATGCTTTTATATGTTTGAAATGTTCTAAAATAACTGCGTATATCAAAATAAAATAGATAAATAAAAGATATCCCTAAACAACACATGGTAATGCTGGTAAGGTAGGGACTTTTTTCTCCCATTATTCAGCCAAGGGGTACACTTTGTAAAACACAATAAATTGCCCTTTCTGGTCCGAAACATATATAGTTTTAAATATCATGTATTTTCAGCTAGTGTCTGTAAGAGGTGGCTGTCACTGTCACTTACTTATGCCCCATTTTCCATTGGCTGGGAGTTTACTGTGGGTTAGTGTTCATTTCCTTACCAATTTAAGAGCCTGTTACACGGGCCACAGTGCTACTGCCAGCTGGTCGCGGGGCAGTCATGCTCAGTAGAGACTGCCCACGCTGCGGCTGATACAGTGCCAGCCGGTCGCGGTGCAGTCATGCTCAGTAGAGCTGCCCACGCCGCGGCGGATACAGAGGCAGCCGTTCTCGGTGCAGTCATGCTCAGTAGACACTGCCGCGCCACATCCCGCTCTGTATCAGCCGCGGTGCGGGCAGTCTCTACTGCGCATGACTGCATCGTTACACACGTTTTAGCGAATTATTATATAGGAGATTTAAGTAATTGTTTTGTTCATATTTTGATCTACTCTATCTTGTAAGCTGTGTATATACACATACTAGTATGATTTTTTTTTTTATATCTGCTGTATATTATTATAGCAGTGTGCCTTTTTTACATTTGTATTACAAGGTATTATAGCATTTGCGTAATTTCATTCTGCATATACATTTTATCGTTTAGGGCTTTTGACTGGTGGAAGGGAGACCAGCGCCAAGTTCCACAGACAAGTTCCTTTGCTTTGCGGATTTCGAACACTGGAGAACAGCTTGTACTCAGCTGGAGCTTAAGGCAGCAGGACACCCATTTTAAACTTTACAACTGAAGATTGAGCTCAAAGTCCTTACATTACCTTGGTGGGTGTGGACTGTCCTGGTGCCTTCACTTATTATACACATAGCACTGAAGAAGCAGCCAACATTTATTGTGTAAAAATGCAGTGTAAAACAAAGAACTGTTTCTTCTGTGAGATTTTGGCTTCATAAGTTATTATAGCACATTTGGACACGCCAACTAGTGTCCAAGAGACAACTTTTTAGAATGTATTCTATGGGACAGCTTGGGGATTAGACACTAAGGTGTGATAATGTGGAGAGAACTTCTCAGTGATATCACTTCTCCAGTTCCTATATTATTCTATGGAGCCTATTCACTAACATCTCAAAGTTGTAGAAATCATAGTGCATGGGCTCCATAAATAACATAGGAACTGGAGAAGTGATATCACTGGAGAAGACATTTCTGCTTTACCATTTCTTTATCGCGCCTAGTCTTGCAAAACATACCTCCACTCCCCAATTCACTGACAAAAATAAAAACATTAATTTAACCCTGTGAACACCAGAAGGGTATGCTTTGAAAGCGTTGGATAACTCAAAGGGCTATTTTAAAAATGTTTGAGCCAAAATCATTTTTAAATGAGCCCTCTCCCTTCCTTAAGAGCCCTTGATTAACTCCGCAAGAAATATAAAAACATAACAGAGAACTACAGGAGAAAACCAACTGCGCCCATACGAGCCAAATAAGATTTTACAACATTACTTTTGATTTAAACTGAACTTTTTCACCATTTGATGCTACAGTGGTCTCCTACGATTGCAAAGCAATGCACCACAGACGACTGTCACATTCAAGGGGTTAAAAGCCCTATTTAAATCAATGGGGACACGTTATGGTAAGCTCCTCCAATAGTTTGCTCCAGAACAGAGCTGTCTATCACATGTTGTAAAGCAAAGCAGACGTCTACAGAACCCAAGAGGAGGACATAAGAACAAGTTCACAGTATCTTGTGCGGGATTTGAAAGAGACATTCTGTACCTTAAGTGTTCTACCATCTACTACTACATTGTTGACACATTGTATCGCTCGAAGTGCGTCTTCTGACCGGATGTATGTGACATATGCACTAGCGCTTGGACCCTGCAAGGAAAGAATTGGTATAAATCAGAGTGCAAGGAATTTCTGTATAACACAAACTGAAGGCGTTATAAGTTAACAGGTCTTATTTAATAAACCACATTTATAGGTTTGAAGAGAATCCTTATCGCAATGTCAGTTGCACCTTCTCCCCCAGATTCTGCATTTATACCCCCACCAGCAGCATCTGAGACCTTTCCGTGTTCCCCTCTGGTTTTAAGGTCGGTCCTCTCTCTTCCAGTATAAGCCTAGTCCTGCTGTTCCAGCGCAAAGGTTTGCAACAAATGTGTCAATGTGTGAAGTTATCAATACGTGCAGCAGGAACAGTCCAACCTCAAGAGAGGAAACCAGCCTGGGAACGAGGAGGGAAGGAGAAGACTGGTTTTAGGGGATACTTCTCCAAATCAAAGAGGCATTTTTGGGGTGCTTTAGGTGCAACACTTGCCTCTCCTTTAACCCTCCGAGTTCTTAAGGAGTATCCAACACATTGGATACCCCTTTGGCACTCAGGGGTTCAAGTTACTAGAAAATGTCTATACCCATTTTACCTGCCATCTTTTACCTTGTGTTATTTCATTTGTCACCTTCCTTCCACTTCCAGTGATGTGAGCTCCCTCTACCTGCAGCCCTGGAAACAAAATTCTGTGACTCAATTGTATCTTGCAAAGGATCATAAGATCTCTCAGGCCGATTAACTAAATAGAACTGGGAGGAGATGCACTAAGGTCTGATATAAGGGAGGTTATGCAAGAGGAGAGACCTTGACTATTAGCAAATGATGGTGATGTAATTCTGGCGATGTGGTGGGATGAATAGAAAAAACTAAGAGCGGATAAAAAAAATCCTCTAAGTGCACTTGGAAAATATTAAGACCGCTAATAAGAATGATTTATATTATATATATATTACCTCCTTTAACAGCACACTTTAGATCTATTTATTTGTTGACAAGGGTCATCCTAGTCGTATTGTTCTATATAGCAGGTTTGTTATGTAACATAGTAAATTAGGTCGGAAAAAAGGCATAGGTTCAACCTTGGACATGAGGATTATACAGCTTCCTGCTGCCAAGTAAGTTGGTCTTTATCAGACCTTTCTGATTTGCCTACTAATAAACAGTATAACTCTGTATGTTCCCTTTTGAAAGAAATGTAGCTAACTTTCTCTTAAATGTATCCATTGTATCTGCCGTAACCACCTCCTTGGGCAAAGTATTCCACGATTTAACAGACCTTACTGTAAAAAAAACCCCCTTCCTCTGCTGAAGTCGAAACCTCCTTTCCTATAATCTCAAGGTGTGGTCTCTGGTTATTTGAGGTTATTTAAAATACTTACTAGTTCTATTCAAATGACTGTTTTAATATTTTTTCAACAAATCTACATTTAGAGGATTCCCACACTTTCTCATTGTGTTCATACCTGTGTGGATTCTGGCATGAGAATAGCGGCACAGAGGGACATGGCATGACTACCACTACCTCTAGAGGTGTAAAACCCTGAACATATTAAAACCTCTCAAGAGACTGAGTAGACCTGACATCTTTAAAGGGGATGTTTACCCCCTTCACAACTTTGGCTAAATCATTTTAGTACCAATAATAACTAATGGAAACTGTGTTCTTTTTTGAAAAAAAAAAATCTGCCCATTTGAAGAAATTCAAAGTTTAAATGTACCTCTATTCCTACTTCCGGCAGACAGTGCTGACCGGATCTGTACCGTAGTCTCAGCTTCTACCCAGCCTCCCCCGATGACTGAGGTCGTCTGTCTCTAAGCTGGAGCACTTTCATTGGCCAGAAATCGGTCAATACCAATGAGATCACACCAACATGCGCAAAGGCTGTCTGTCTGTAAGTTGGAGTGATCTCATTGGTAGAGACCGATTTCTGGCCATTGAAAGTGCTCCAGCTTAGAGACAGCCTCCGTCATCTGAGGAGGCTGGATAGAAGCGGAGACTATGGTACAGATCCGGTCAGCACCGTCTGCCAGAAGTAGGAACAGAGGTACATTTTAAACTTAGAATTTCTTCAAACGGGCAGATTTTTAAAAAAAAAAAAAAAAAGGAACACACTTTCCATTAGTTATTATTGGTACTGAAACGATTTAGCTCAAGTTGTGAAGGGGTAAACATCCCCTTTAAATAATCATACAGCCTTCCAATCTCCATTCACTTACTCTTAGAAGTGACAGAACTCTACATACAGTCCTCATGTTCATCACTACAATCTAAACTATTCCACCGGACCGTGTTGAAGAGGGAGGGGGACACATTACCGATCAGGGATCACGCCAGGCAGTAGCCTATACTTTCCCTACAATTGTCCTATATCGTTATTAACTATTATCTTACACCAGTGTGTATCTGGGCACTATAAGACCATCTACCCTTTTATTATATTTTTTTAGATTACTATTTTCTCTGACCATATTTATATATATTTTTTTTAATTTTAATATTGTTCTGTTTACGGGTTGACATATCATAGTTCTATTTTATACACTACTTTATTACTGGTTTAGGGAGAACGACTATCCAAAAGACTCCACTTCCTTCCTTTACCTTTTTATTTTCTCTTAACACTGGTCACCAAAATATTTTGGGGTACATTGGTTCACACGGTAACCCTTCTACTCCCACAAGATTTTTCAGAAACAGGAAGACTGTACCCTACACATGTGTTGCCAAGAGCGGATTGGATAGAATGTGCTCATCTTCAGACCTGCTCAACAACGCCCTCACTTAAACCCTGTATGCCAGGAGTGTCTCTAACGCATTGAAGAGCAATGCAATGGACACCCTTCCATCAAAGTGTTAAAGGAGAACTGCTGCTGTTATCCTTGGTGCTGAATTTTCTATGTTGTCTGAGGGTTAGTGTGGAGTGTCCGCAATAACAAGCTCTTAAACAATACACAGTGATAATGGAATCTGAAGATTAACCCTTTGTACCAGAAGGGTGCACAACAAACTGCTGCTTCACAATGTGTTGTGCCCTTTGTGTTCCTGACGGTGTTTAAGAAAATATGAACAACCTGCTCCTCCATAGCGATGGCAGCAGTTAAGGAGGACATGGTAAGTGTGTTTACATGAGCGAAGAATGCTGGTTTGGGAGGTGACCATTCAGGTAGGGGATGAGATGAAGGTGCTCTCAGATTACACAGAGTGCAGGCTAGTGCAGGCAGTGACCAGGGTGCAGGTTTGGGAGATGACCATTCAGGGACGGGAAGAGATGAAGGTGCTGGCGGATTATGAAGTGACCAGGGTCCACATTTAGTAGATGACCATTCAAGGACGGGAAGAGATGAAGGTGCTGGCGGATTATGAAGTGACCAGGGTAACAGGTTTGGGAGATGACCATTCAGGGACGGGAAGAGATGACCATTCAGGGACGGAAGAGATGACCATTCAGGGACGGGAAGAGATGAAGGTGCTGGCAGATTATGAAGTGACCAGGGTACAGGTTTAGCAGATGACCATTCAGGGACGGGAAGAGATGACCATTTAGGGACGGGAAGAGATGACCATTTAGGGACGGGAAGAGATGACCATTTAGGGACGGGAAGAGATGACCATTCAGGGACGGGAAGAGATGACCATTCAGGGACGGGGAAAAGAAAGGTTCTGGCGGATTATGAAGTGACGAGGGTGCAGGTCTGAAGAAGTGAAATGAGGTGCAGTCCACTGGGACAGGTCAGAAGAGAACAGGCCTGGACAACAAGAATGGACGTGCAGGGAAGGAAAAGGGTTCAGGGTGACAAGTCGGTGCAGAATTTAGTGCATATGAGAGCACTGCACAACACAGTGAACTCACAGCAAATAGTGCAATGTAATGGAGCGTGCCCTTGTCATAATTTTCTGTGTACCTGACAATCACAAGAAGGCGGCAGGAGGCACCACAGAAAGCTATGGCAAGAACCCTAATCTGAAAGCAGAATGGAGGAGAATTTGTTTCCCTGACAGCATTCCCAGCTATCAGAATTCAGGGAAGGTGGCAAATAGCCCTCAGAATTACCAAACTAACCAATTAAGTGAGATGTCACTATCTAAACGAGCCACTGACAAAGGCAAGGCACAGCAGTTATATCTCAGGTGTAACTACAAGGATAAGCTGGAGAAGACAACTGGGTGAATACAGAGAGATGGATATGGGTCCAGGCTGACACCATGCAGCCAAAATGCACCTTTTAGAAGATTAGTACATCTCCCCATGGATTTATTCTAATATAAACCAACTGCACTATGAGGAAAAAATACAAATACCCACTGAGTTAAATAGCACTTTTAACCCCTTCAATTACAGGTCTCAAAACACATTGCGAAGCAATCAAAAAAGGACTATTTAAGTCAAGGGGAAATAGGAGACTTTTTGTTCTGCTCCTATAGTGCAGACAGTTTGACCAAGAATTAAGCCAGTTCTTCCCAATACGTCAGCCTCTTCACGTGTGACTGTGTGCGTTTCCCAGCAGGTCAGGTGAACAGATGAGAGGCACATGACACAATGTTCTGGTAACATGCAGATATATTTGTACAGACTGCAGGTAGAGGGCGCTCAAATCACTGACAGGTGACAAGAGAAACTGAAAGAGCAGATTATGTTAGTTCACAGTAGAAACAGTGTGCCCAGACACATGGCAAATCAAATTAACTGCAGGGGCGGCAACATTGTTACAGACAAACAATACAGTGTTGTTAATAATAAAAATTATTTTTTAACCCCTTAATGACCAATGATGTGCCAGGACCGTCACAGAATTCTGGATTGCTGTGCACCTCTCTGAGCCCAGATGCAGTGGTGTGGGGGAAAAAAATTGTCCCCCAGACTAAGTGGCCCTTAAAGGATTAGAAAACATATTGAATGGGTTTTCATACCAATTTAAAGGGATAGTAATACTTGTTTTATCTTTATTTTATTTTGCAGGCATTAAAAAAACATGAAGAACGATATAAGTCTTATCTCTCAAACCTTTATGGTTTGAGAGATACTCACAAGCAAAGTTTCCCTCCCGCCCCTTTTACCTAGTGTAAGCCACCTCTTCTCAGATGTGGAATGCAGTCCATAGACCAGACAGATAACAGCAGGGGACAATCTTCTTCCTATGAGAACAATGAAAGCCCTGCCCCCCTTGACAAGTTTTTCAGGTTTTTCCCTTATCTTAATTGAAGATTGTCCCTATCTGCAGTCTACCTGGGCACCTCCCTTCTGCTCTGGCTGAGCAGTGTTACATCAGTAAAAGGGGCGGGAGGGGGATACTTTATCATTGAATTACTCTTGAACTACAACTCTGACAGAATTGAAATAACACTCTCCAAAGTCCAAATACTATGATGATTAATTAGAGCTGCTTTTATTATGAAACATTACTATCCATTTAAACAAGTACTCAAGTGCAGGGGGATACTCTGTTCTAAAGCTCTTACAGTTCAACAAGCTGTTTTGCATTAACCTGTTCGTAACAGTGCCATCGGATGTCCACCCCACCTTATCCGTGCGTAGCATTAATGTAGCTATAAAGCGCTGTGTAATTTTTAAAATCAGAAAACAGATCGATAAGGCACAAAAGAAGATTAAAGTTTAACCTTGTGACGTGTAGAGCATTGTGAGCGCTACCGCGCATGTCAGTCTGGTTACCGTGTGGTTACGTAGTCACTCCCATTGCTCTCTGTTATCCCGCCCACGTCCTCCTTGTCCAGCCCTTATGTGACATGTCACCTGGCGCGCATGAGGCTGTACTAGACTGGAATTAACTTTCAGCCACATTTTGCCCATAACTGAGCCAGTGGTGCAAACGGTATGCTTTGTGTGTGCACCACTGGCTCAGTTATGGGCAAAATGTGGCTGAAAGTTAATTCCAGTCTAGTACACGCTCGTGCGCACCAGGTGACGCGTCACATAAGGGCCGGACAAGGAGGACGCGGGCAAGATAACAGAGAACGATGGGAGTGACTAAGTAACCACACGGTAACCAGACTGACATGCGCAGTAGCGCTCACAATGCTCTACATGTCACAAGGTTAAACTTTAATCTGCTTTTGTGCCTTATCGATCTGTTTTCTGATTTTAAAAATTACACAGCGCTTTATAGCTACATTAATGCTACGCACGGATAAGGTGGGGTGAAAGTTCTGCTTTAATACATGTATCATTCAGATAAAAGAAAAAGTAATTTCATTAACATACACATATATTTATTTATTTATTTTTCCCTCCCCTACCCTCCCAGAGGTTATCCTGTTGAGTAGAATAAACATTTCAAAGGCTGAGAGGTGTTTTATACAAGTTACTGCAGCCAGAACATGCACTTTTCGGTTGTAGTATTTCCATATCTGAAATGTTATGATGACACTGTTGATAGTGCAGTCTATGGAGGATTACTGTCTCAGACAATAACACCCTCCACAGACCACAGTAATAGCAGCATCACTAAGATTTTATGCCATTGAGGTAATACAGTGCCCCCCCCCCCCCCAACAACAACAACAACAAAAATGAAAAATAAAGTTTGAGCTGCAACAACTTCTGGAAAAAAAAACCCAAAACAAAACAAACAAAACAAAACCAAAACATCTCACCAGTGGAAATGTGTGTTCTACTCAATAGAATACACCCTGAAATGTATATATTTTATTCCAAATAATGTGACCTCTCTTTAGGAAAATAAAATATTGTAGGCTTTTTCTTTCAGAACAAAACAGACTTAAAAGCTGCATTCAAATGTTACAGCTTGTAAGTTGTGTCAAATGATGCATATCTCTACTATAGAGATGCACCGATACCGATTTTTTAAGACCGAGTACCAGTACCGATACTTTTTTCAAGTACTCACCGATAACTTTTTTTTTGCGGTTTGATTCTCCCCTTTTGACTCTCTTCTCCCCCTCTTGATTCCCACCTTTTGGTTCATTCTACCCCTCGAGCCCCCTTCTTTTGTCTTGGCTTTTGATCCCCCTTTCTCCCACTCCTCCTTGACTCACCCTTTCTCCTCTCTCTCCCTCCTGATCCCCCTCCTTTTGCCTCTTCTTGGCCCCCCTCTTTGGTCTTCTGATCCTTCCTCCTTTTGACTTTTTCTCCCTCTTGTCCCCACTCTCTGCCTCTTTCACCACCCCCTGCCCCATCTTGCCTCCTTTACTCTCCTCTGCCAGGTGCTCGCTGTTCTCACGCGAGCCCCGGCAGAGGTCAGCATCGGAGCGTTGCCATGGTAACCCACGGCAACGCTCCGACGCTGCAGGAGTGAGAGGTGACCGGGGAGCATTGTGAGCAGCTCCCCGGGCTCCCTCTCTGCAGCACCGACCCTGACACAGGGTATCGGTGCTGGCATCGGCCGCATTTGAGCGAGTACAAGTACTCGCGCAAATGCTGGTATCGGCACCGATACCGATACCAGTATCGGTGCAACCCTACTCTACTGTATACATAATATGTACAATGTGTATTATTACTGCAGTCTATGGAGAGCTTTAAGGGATAGGGATATTCGGATATAAAGACAATTCTGATTCTTCATTATGCTCTTTTATAATGCTGATTTAAAACATCCATATCGGTGTAGTTTGATGGTAATTTTTATTGCAAAGTCGCCCCGTCCCTTTTCCTAACGATACTCTTCTTCCTTCAGAGCAGAAAGCCGGTCTGGGCAGATCGTAACGAGGGACAGTCTTATGTCAGCATAAGGAAATCCCCACTGCCCTTCATTAAAGGAACAGTAATGTCTGGTTTTAACAGGCTTTGATATTGTAGATATGTAGTCACGCACTGTGTACCACACTGAAAGGGTTAAAGACATGCTCTAAAATAAAAATGTAGGCGCGATACCGACGATATGTCTTCAGCCAGAGCAGAGTATAACAAGGGTGATGTAACTTATGGCTCTCCAGCTGTTGACAGACTACAATTCCCACCATCCTCAGCTGGATGGGTAGTGGTGGGAACTTCAGCTGGAGAGCCATACATTGCTCCCCTCTGGACCAGAAGATAAGGATTGTAAACAAACCCGATTACTCACCTGTGAGCCTGCATAGGATGTGCTGTTGTTGATGACAACTTTGTGTATTTTCCCAAATTTCCCAAAATATTCTGGCCTTTTTAAAACCTGAGAAAACAAATGAACACAAAAGATAAAGGCTCCGGCAAACAAACACTAAGGCTGATATATTAACCCTTTGAGTGCTGGAGAGGTAGCCAATGCATTGGATTACTCTCTGGCACTCAAAGTTATAAAGGAGCAGTAAACTTTTTTTTAATGAAAATATATATATTGTAGGGCGTTTCCTGTGAAGTACAGCAAGGATACTGCCACTGCTGAGAGGTGCAGATTTCCAGCACCATTACAGTTTAAAGGGACAGTAATAGTGATATAATTCCACTTAATAATGTACCTAGTAAAAAAAAATGAATTAATTGTGCCGTGTCAGATCTCTCAAACCTTTATGGTTTGAGAGATATCAGCTTACAAATTTCCCTAAAGAGACGAAATTGTGCTCTTTAGAAAAAAAAAATACATCATGTGAACAGTCTACAAAGCGTGCCTGGTCTGCAAGCACATGTTGTAGACCGTTCAAATGAAGTATTTCTTTCTAACTAGCGTGACGGGATCTCCGTCTGTAAGATAGAAAGCGGACGTCAGTGCAAGGGGAGAGAAGGGGGAACTTTGTAAGCGGATGGCTCTCAAACCATAAAGGTTTGAGAGATCGGACACAGTGCAATTAATTCATTTTTTTACTAGGTACATTATTAAATGGAATTCTATCGATGTATTGCTATCCCTTTCAATCTGTGTTGTTTTACATTAGCAGTGCCCTTATGTGGTCAGATTCCAATTAGTTATTCTGTTAGATTCTAATGGAGAGGAAAGTCAGTGACTTACATTTCTCTATAGAATGTGAAGGAAACGGAGGAGTCACTTCCTGTCAGTTAGAACTATCAGGAAGTAATCACAGTAAATTCACTTCCTGATTATTTGAACGGTTATAAGTTATGAATAAAACAACTGACAGCAGTTATAGTGACCTTGTTTTACTCAGCAGAAAAATATCTAGAACAAATGTTTTCAAGTTTACTGCTGCTTTAAGCAATGTGGGGATATTCTCATGCAAACCAACTGCACCACAGGGAACATACAAAAATTCCCACTGATTTAAAGAGTGAGTAATGTCACAATATAAATGAATCTTCGATTATTCTTTATACATTTTAATAATTCTCTGTACCTTGCAATCTGCCCATCTCTGTGTGGTTTTACAGTAATTCTATTTTACAGTTTCCCCTCCCGTCCCTTTTCCAGACATCACTCTTCTTCCCTCAGATCTGAAATCCGTTCTGGACGGATCGCAAGAAGTGACAATATAGTCTGCATATGCCCCCATGATGAAGTGCAGCAGGGTTTTCCTTATGCTCACACAATCCATCCAGACCGGCTTTCTGAAGGAAGAAGAGTGACGTCTGCGAAACAGGGAAACTTTAAAATACAATTGTCATAAAACTACACTGATGTGGACAGATTGGAAGGTACTCAGGTTTATTAAAAAGTATAATTGAAGATTAATTTATATTGTGACATTAGTGTTTCTTTAAAGAGCAACTATCGCATGGAAACAATGCCAATCGGAAGGTCCATTACTTCCCTGGTTAGAGACCTGCATATGAAGTAGGTAATACATTGAGTCCTGGCATACTAGCCGGAGAGCAGAGAGGGCGGGTCTGAAGAGACACTCCCGGTCTCCCTACTTGGTACCGTGACAAAGTTTAAAGGGATAGTAATACTTAATTATTATTAATCCCTATATTAAAGTCATATTAAAAATAAATGTATTGCCCCCAGTGTCATAATAGCTCCTAAAGTTGCCCTCTCCCTCCCCTGTACACAGCGTTCTAGCTGACTGCAGGGAAGCCTGTCGTACGACCGTCAGGCAGCTCTGCAGCAGAGTCAGCTAGAACGCCGAGTGCTGGGAAGGGGGAGAGATAGAGCAACTTTAAGAGTGATTATCTCTCAAACCATAAAGGTTTGAGAGATGACACTGGGGGCAATACATTTATTTTAAATATGACTAATACAGGGATTAGTGATAATTAAAGGGATAGTAATACTTAAAATGTAAAAAAAAATATGTTGTAGGGTTTATCCCCCTGAGTAAAACAAGGGTACTCCCACTGCTGAAAGGTGTTTCATTCAAAAGTTATTAATTTTCAAAGTTGAATTTTTTAGGTGCAATATCACAGTGGCCTGAAATTGTACAGTGGCGCTGTTGCTGCACGATCCTATGGACAGCTCTGGTCAGTTGACCATAAATCTCCATAGGATGGTATTGCAACAGCGTCACTGTACAACTTCAGGCCACTGTGATATTGCACCTAAAACAATTCAACTTTGAAAATTAATAACTTTTGAATGAAACACCTTTCAGCAGTGGGAGTGCCCTTGTTTTACTCAGGGGGATAAACTCTACAACATATTTTTTTTTACATTTTAAGTATTACTATTTCTTTAAAGGGATAGTAATACTTCAAAATTAATATCCCTTGAATTGGAGCCCTTTAAAAACGGAATTAAATGCCACCAGTGGCATCTCTCAAACCTTTATGGTTTTCGAGATAGCTGCTTTTAAACTTCGCTCACCCCTGCATCTCCCCTGACGTCATTGTACTTGATGCAGCAGGGAAATCCGGTCCCGGGACCGGCGGAGGCTCTTCAATGGAGCTGAGATCTCGTTATGAAAGACAAGGTCCTTCACTAAAACGGTTTTCTACGTGTGCTTGGTTACCAAGCTACGGTTTGAGAGATATTCGCATTTAAAAATTGACGTTTCCTGCTGTCAGCTGTAAAGCTAATAACAGGAGATCCGCATCGGCCAACACGAGAAGGCTCTTCAGCAGAGCAGCAATCGTGCTATTTAAAATGAATTACTTCATTGGAACGGTCTACAAAGTGTGCTTGCAAACCAGACACACTTTGTACACCTTTCCAATTAAAGGGGAACTAACACCACTAAGAAACTTCTTAATAATTCCCTATCTGGCAACTAGCTGCTTAGTAGCGCTAGTCACCAGAATTATTACCTCTTTCTCGAGAAATATCATCCTCGGCTGACAGGCAGGACAGAGCGCGGACATCTTGCCCTAGTGACGTCCGCACGCCTGCGCTGTCAGTCCCAGATGGCTGTAGGAGGCGTTGCTAGGAGCTGATGTGAGGGAAAGGGGAGGGAGGGGGAACTTTGAATAGGAATCTCTCTCATACCATAGCTGTTTGAGAGAGTGGATTTGCTGCATTTAGTTGAACTTTTTAAGCACTACAAAACTATAAATATTTTTTCTTGGACATTACTAACACTTTAAAAGGCTAGTAAGGTCCCAAAATAAACATAACCGAATTGGTAGAAGCAATAAAAAAATACTTAATGCCCTTATTTCTCTCTCTCAAACCTTTATGGTTTGAGAAATATAAGAAAATAAAGGTCTCCGATCCCTCCCCTTTCTGTCTGACAAGCTGTAAGCGAACAGAAGCGGCTCTTCAGGAGCGCTGACATCGAGAGCTCTAAAAATAAAAATTTTATCGGAACGGCCTACAACGTATTGCTTGCAAACCAGGCACACGTTGTAGACCATTCCGATGAAGTATTTATTTTTAGAACTCTCGATGTCAGCACTCCTGAAGAGCCGCCGTCTGATCCCAGAACCAGGATCTCATGCGTCAGCTATACAGCTGATGTATGAGAAAGGGGAGGGAGCGGAGATCTTTATTTTCTTATATCTCTCAAACCTTAAAGGTTGGGGAGATAGAAATAAGGGCATTAAGTATTTTTTTTATTGCTTCTACCAATTTGCTTATATTTCTTTAGGGACCTTACTATCCCTTTAAGATAAGAGGATTTTACTCTTACCTGTTAAATCCTTCTCTCTTAATCCATACAGGTTACTGGTAACTCTGGGTAGGCGATCCACCCCTTTAAGTAGGCAGGAACAATTCGAATAGTGAATGTAGGGGGTGCAGCCTACCTTCCCTCCTTGGCTGCACCTAGCCAACCAGCTCCAGAAAGATTTGAGACACTAACTATTGACTAGATAGTAGAAGGGAAAGAAGACTCCTGTGAGCATGACCCCGAAGGACCCCCATGGTCTGTCACAGGAGAGCCAAGCATGGTCCCTTGACAGGGTGGGAGACCAGTAACCTGTATGGACTAAGAGAAAAGGATTTAACGTGTAAGACTAAAATCCTCTTTTCACTGTAGTCCAATACAGGTTACTGGTAACTCTGGGATGTCCAACCATTAAGTTTCCCAGAGGCGGGAAGTAAGGCAAAGACCAGGCGCAAGGCCCCCAAAGTCACCAGAGCAGATATGAACCAACAGATCAGAGATAGACCAATAAAACAATGAAGTGTTAACGGACAATGAACAGGGGTAACAACACCCCAAAAACTGCTACACAGCACACTGAACTAGAGCCAACAGGGCTCAAAAGTGAAGGAAGCACTAAGTACTGAAGGAGATCCTAGACAGGCAAGACTGACTCTAGGATCTTCCTCACAAAGCGGACGTCAGCCGATGCCAGCACATCAACACGGTAGTGCTTCGAAAAGGTGTGCACAGATGACCAGGAAGCAGCCTTGCACAACTGATCTGCAGAGGCCTGATTCTTGTAAGCCCAAGAGGCCCCAATAGATTGAGTAGAATGAGCCGTGAACCTGAAAGGGAACAGGCTTCTTCCTCAGCTCATAAGCCTTATGAATAGTGGACTTGATCCAGGAAGCAATATTCACCTTGGATGCAGGTCTTCCTGCCCTAAGACCCTCAGGGATGACGAACACCACATCAGACTGCCTGATGCACTCAGTGCGATGCACCTAAAACTTGAGACAACGCACCACATCTAAAAAGTGGAGATCCCTCTCATTGTCAGAGGTGGGGTCAGGGCAGAAAGAGGGCACCACAATCTATTGATTGATGTGAAACTCCAAAACCACCTTTGGAAGAAACTCCTGAGAAGTGTAAAGCACTGCCTTGTCCTTGTGAAACAGGACAGAGCATGCAACTCCACGACACGGCAAACAGACAAGATCGCTAGGAGAAAGGTAATTTTCCACATCAACAGGTGTAGAGGAATAGTAGCCAAGGACTCAAATGGAGGGTGCTGAAGAACACCCAAAACCAAGTTAAGATCCCACTAAGAAGCAGGAATCTTAAAGGCAGGATGAACATGAGCAACGCCCTGGAAGAAAACCCTGATATCAGGAAGGATGGCAATGCACTTCTGAAAGAAAACAGAAAGCGAAGATGTCTGACCCTTAAGGGAACTCAAACTAAGGTCCTTGTCCATGCTGTCCTGAAAGGTGGCTAGGACTGTAGGCAGATCAAAATCCTGAGACAAGACTTTGTCAGCACACCAAGATAGAAAAGTCGACCAGACACGATGGCAGATCTTGGAAGCAACAGTGTTGTGGGCACTGAGCATAGTAGCCACCACCATGGAAGAAAAACCTGTCTTCCAGTGGTGTGGAAATTTAAAAAAACTACTTATCCAAGTGACTAAAATTGGATCCCAATCTACTTGTCCCTCATGACAATCTACTTGTCCTGATACACAATAATAATTTCAGTACAGCCACCAAATTACCAACTCCACACCCTGCCCACCCTTTGTATGTGTCCACCTCCACACCCTGCCCACCCTGTGTCTGCGTCCACCTCTTGCCTACTTAAAGGGGCGGATTGCCTACACAGAGATACCAGTAACCTGTATTGGACGACAGAGAAAATTAAATTATTACAAAATCCCTTTGATGAAAAGGCGTATTTAAATTCCATGAATGCTAGAGAGATATCCAAAGCACTTTGAAGCGATGAACTTTAAAACTGAAATAGTACAGGTGTTGACAAATATGTTCAAATCTGTGAAGTCAGACATAATTATTAGGTGTTAACTTCATTTTAATGAGTCAATAAAAGGCTCCATATACATAAATGTAGAAGAAAATACTCCCTAAATTTAGGAGCCATATGTTGACTTTTATAAGTCTGGGCTCCTAGATTTCTGTATCCCTGAAGCAGAACATGAAATACAGACATTTAACCACCAGGGTGTGCTACCTAGCCCAACATGTACTCAAACAGAAAATTCAAGTTTTAAAGAGATAGTAATGTTTTAAATTAAGTATATGTAACTGTTTGCACTATATTTAGTTCCATACGTTTACGTAGTTCTCAAGATATTAAATGTAGAAAGATCCCCCTCCCACCCCTTCTGGCCATGTCATTGCTGCATCTCTGTCTGGTCCAGATGGATGCAGAGAGGGACAATCTTCAGTAAGAAAGGGAAATCCTGTCCTCCTTTGTCAAGAGGGGAAAATTTTTCCTTATAATTACCGAATGAAGATTATCCCTCACTACATCCGTCCGGTGCCAGGACCAGAATGAGGATTCAATGGGAGTTGACGGGGGATCCTTCTACATTGAATAACTTGAAAACCACCAAACACAATCTTTACCTTCACTAAGTCCCCATCTGGTGACTAGCTGCTTAGTAGCGCTAGTCGCCAGAATAATTACCTTATTTAATAGGTTTCTGCTCTCTTCACCGACTGACAGGCAGGACGGAGCGCTGACATCTTGCCATTGTGACGTCCTTGCGTCAGCGCCGTCAGTCCCAGCCGTGTCTAGGAGGCGTTGCTAAGAGCCATTTGCAAGCGCATGGACGTCACAATGGCAAGATGTCCGCGCTCCGTCCTGCCTGTCACCCATGGAAGAGAGGAGAAATCTATTAAATAAGGTAATTATACTGGTGACTAGAGCTACTAAGGAGCTAGTCGTCAGATGGGGACTTAGTGAAGGTAAACATTATGTCGGGTGGTAGTTCCGCTTTAGCCAGCGGTTCTCAACCTTTCTAGTGCCGCCACTCTTTGATAAAATTTCCCAAGTTGTGGAGACCCCTAACAGTAAAATTATTTTCGTTGCTCCTTCATTGCTGTAATTTTGCTACTGTTATGAATTGAAATATAAATATCTGATGGTTTTAGGCGACCCCTAGCAAATAGTCATTCGACCCCCAAAGGGGTCCCGACCCACAGGTTGAGAACCACTGGCTTAAGCAAAAGTAAGGAACTAAAAATGGTGCAAACTGTTACATTTATAATAAAAATGATTCGGCAATATACTTAATTTAAAACATTACTGTCCCTTTAAAAGTGAAAACTAAAGAAAATTGCATCTTAGAAAAATAAAAATATAACAACATTATTACTTAATCCCTAGAACACTACAGGTCTACTTTAAATAAATACCATGTTATAAGATATAGGATGTCAATGGTTGATAGCTGCCATTACCTCTGGATCTGCCAGCCTCTGTGAAAGACCCACTACAAAGACTAAGTTTTTCTGTACGACCCGTACGCTGGCCAGATGTTTGCGGTTTTCTGAGATTTTCTGTTTCCTCTCATTCTGTTTTTGCTTTTTTTCATTTTTTATCCTTTGTAGCTCTTCTTGTGAGAGCGGTTTGTATACAGCGGGGTCTTCTGGATATGGCTGCAATAGAGACAGAGATCCACACACATTAAGTTTTCCTTTTCTAATCACAAACACAACATTTTAAGGCTTTTAATGCCGAGAGATTCTTTTTCAAAATCAATGAAATCAAGAAAATGACCATTTTAGCTTTACAGTCAAAATGACAGAAGTTCCCCATCTGGACGAATGCAACACCAACTACTAGTCAAAATAAATTTCGGATTAACCCCCTTAAGGGCCCATGCCATGCCAGCACCGTCACTCTGGTTCCAGTACGTAAGGACCGGTGACAGTGCTGCCATGTCATGGAATTCTGGGATGGCAGAGTAGCTGCATGCCGCTCTGCCATCCCAGAATACTGTGCAGCAAAAAAAGTACCATGGCCCTTAATGGACTTCCTGTGCCAGATTGGGCAGTCGATAAAGGGTTAAAGAAAATGAGAGGGCAGTGTGAGTATTCTTGTTTAACTTGGCAAAAAAAAGCCCTACAGTATACAGGCATGTATACGTGTGTGTATAAGAGAGGATTTTAGTCTTACTGGTTAAATCGTTTTCTCTTAGCCCATACAGGTTACTGGTAACTTTGGGTAGGCGATCCACCCCTTTTAACTGGGCAGGAACAATTCTAGAAGTCAATGCAGGGGGTGGAGCCTAACTTCCCTCCTTGGCTGCAGCTAGCAAATCAGCTCCAGTAAGATTTGAGACACTAACTATTGACTAGATAATGAAGGGAAAGACTACTCCTGTGAGCATGACCCCGAAGGACCCCCACGGTCTGCCACAGGAGAGCCAAGCATGGTCACTTGACAGGGTGGGAGACCAGTAACCTGTATGGACTAAGAGAAAAGGATTTAACAGGTAAGACTAAAATCTTCTTTTCTCTCTCGTCCAATACAGGTTACTGGTAACTTTGGGATGTCCAACCATTGAGTTTCCCCAGAGGCGGGAAGGCAAGGCAAGGCAAGGACAATGCACAAGGCCCCCAAAATCACCAGAGCAGATATGAACAATCAGATCAGAGATAGCCCATCAAAATCAAATGAAGTGTCAACGGACACTGAACAGGGGTATTAACACCCCAGGAACTGTTACACAACACACTGAATAGAGCCAACAGGGCTCAAAAGTGAAGGAAGCACCAAAGAACAGAAGGGAATTCTAGACAGGCAAGAATGCCTCCAGGATTTTCCTCCCAAAGCTGGAGTCAGCCGATGCCAGCACATCAACACGGTTATGCTTTGAAAAGGCATGTACAGACAACCAAGTGGCAGCCTTGCACAACTGACCAGCGGAGGCCCAATTCTTGTAAGCCCAAGAAGCCTCAAAAGATCTAATACAATGAGCCGTGACCTGAAAGGGAGCAGGCTTCCTCCATAGCTCGTAGGCCTTATGAATAGTGGACTTGATTCAAGACGCAATGGTCACTTTGGATGCAGGTCTCCCTGCCATGGGACCCTCAGAAATGACAAACAGCGCGTCAGACAGTCTAATGTACTCAGTGCGATGTACATAAAACTTGAGACAACGCACCACATTTAACAAGTGGAGATCCCTCTCCTTGTCAGAGGTAGGGTCAGTGCAGAAAGAAGGCACCACAATCTCCTGATTGATGTGGAACTCAGAGACCACCTTCGGGAGAAACTCCTGTGAAGTACCACCTTGTCTTTGTGAAACACCAAAAAGGGTGGTTTACAAGACAGAGCATTTAACTCCGTGACACAGCGAATAGACATGATCGCCAGGAGAAAGGCCAATTTCCACGTCAGCAGGCGTAGAGGATTAGTAGCCAAGGACTCAAAGGGAGGGAGCTGAAGGACGCCCCAAAACAAAGATCCCACTGAGGAGCGGGAGCCTTGAACAAAGGACGAGTATGAGCAATGCCCTGGAAGAAAACCTTGACATCAGGAACAATAGCAATGCGCCTCTGAAAGAAAACAGAGAGAGCACATATCGGAACCTTAAGGGAACTCAAACTGAGGCCCTTATCCAAACCGTCCTGCAAGAAAGTCAGGACCGTAGGAAGATCAAAATCTTGAGAAAGGTCCCAATCAGCACACCAAGAGAGAAAGGTCGACCAGACACGATGGTAGGCCTTAGAAGGAACAGGTTTGCGGGCACTAAGCATAGTAGCCACCATACCAGAAGAAAAACATTTCTTCTTCAATACGGAGGATTCAATTTCCAAGCCGTCAAAGCCAGACGATGAACATCCTCCTTCCACAGGTAACCCTGTAGAAGAAGATCCGGACGGCAAGGGAGCCGGAATGGCTCCTCCACGGACAGATCCAGAAGCTCCGGAAACCAAGCCTGCCAAGGCCAGTACGGAGCAATCAGAATGACTGGACAGTGCTCCAGTCTCAGTTTCCTTAACACCCTGTACAACATGGGGATGGGAGGAAAAATGTAAGCCAGAGGAAATAACCAAGGAATGGACATGGCATCCACCGCTAGAGGTAGAGGACCCCTCCAGCAAGAGCAGAGCCTCCCGGTAGTGTCTTGTCGCCATCAAGTCGATGCAAGGAAGACCCCACTTCTGAACAATGAGGGAGAATACCTCTGGGTGCAATTCCCACTCTCCGCTGTCCACCGTGTGTCGACTGAGGAAGTCTGCCACGGCGTTGTCTACACCAAGAATGTGTACTGCATATATGGCAGGAACGTGTTCTTTTGCCCAGGACAAAATAGCCTTGACCTCTAACCAAGTGGCGAGACTTTTTGTTCTGCCCTGCTTGTTGATGTAAGCCACGACTGTGGCGTTGTCGGACTCCACTCGGACCAGACAATCTTCCGGCTGAGATGTCCAATGACGAAGGGCATGAAATATCTTCCAAAGCTCCAATTTGTTGATAGGAAGGAGAAATTCCTCCGGAAACCACTGACCCCGAGCACTCAGGCAACCCAGGACCTCTCCCCAGCGGGAGAGGCTGGCACCGTGGTCCAGAAGGATACCAGGAAGGACTTGCCCTTCAGCAGATTGGAGAGGTTGAGCCACCATGACAAACTCAGTTCCACATGAAGAGGGAGGGATACGGACATATTCAGAAGGTCCGGCTGACCCTTGCATACCTGGATCACAAACCTCGGGAGTTCCCTGGTGTGAGCCATGGCAAATGGGACTGCTTCTATGGTGGAGATAAATTTCCCCACTAGAGAGGACAGCTTCCTGGCTGGAACTGGATCTTGAGCCAGAACAGCAGAAACCCTGTGGGCGATCTGGTGAGCCACCTCGTCCGTGAGAAACACCATGCTCTTCTGAGTGTCAAAGTGAAGGCCCAGGAAGACCAGACGTAGGGATGGAATAAGAACTGACTTGTCCTTGTTGATGATCCACCCATGATGGGTGAGAGTACGATTGCAGTCCTGAACCTGCTGATGAATAAGTTCCGCAGAAGGTGCTTTCAGAAGCAGGTCGTCCATGTACGGAGTAACTCTGATGCCGTCCTGATAGAGGATGGATATTAAAGCTCCCAGGACACAGTTGAAGACTTGAGGAGCTGTAGTCAGAACAAAGGGAAGAGCTGAAAACAAAGTGCCCTCGGTCGCAGGCAAATCTGAGATACTGCCGGCTCTCTGGATGAATGGCGATGTGTAGATATGTGTCATGAAGATCCAGAGAGGCAAGGAATTCCACCTGGGATATAGCAGCGATCACCGTCCTTAGGGACTCCTGGTGATAATGAGTCTTGACCACAAAGGGTCCATGGTAAGACCCCACCTAGAATATGCTGTTCAATTCTGGGCACCCTTTCTGAAAAAGGACATTATGGAACTAGAGAGAGTGCAGAGGAGGGCTACAAAACCAGTAAGGGGAAATGGAAAGTTTTAGTTATGAAGAAAGGCTAGACAAGTTAAACTTGTACACACTAGAGAAACGGCGTCTTAGAGGGGATATGATAACACTATATAAATATGTTCAGGGCCCATATAAAGGGCTCTCCAAAGACCTATTCATTAACAGAACAGAACAAAGGACAAGGGGCCAACCGCTTAGACTTGAAGAAAGGAGATTTAATTTACAACAGCGGAAGGGTTTCTTTACAGTAAGGACAATAAAGGTATGGAATTCACTGCCTGAGAAGGTGGTGCTATCAAATACATTAGACAGGGCTTAAAATTTTAAGCCCTTTGCTACTAGCCAGACCTGAAAAGTTACTCTCCACTGCAAGTCATAGCATACCCACCAGGGCTGAATTTCTACTAGGCAGGGCTAAATTTTCACTCGCCATTGGCCAGTGGAAATTTTGAGCCCTGCATTAGATGCCTTTAAAAAGGGCCTGGACACTTATTTAAAAGAGCATAACAGAGGGCTATGTACGTTAGTATTGGGATTAATATTTAGTTAGGGCTTGTTGATCCAAGGAGAAATCTGCCATTTGGAATCAAGAAAGAATTTTTTTCCCCCATTCAAGGCAGAATTTGAAATTGCTATATTGAGGGGGGTTTTTTTTGCCTTCTTTTGGATCAACGATGGTAAACAGGAATAGGAAAAGGGTTGAACTAGAAGGACGCAAGTCTTTTTTCAACCTAAATTACTATGAGATCCTTCAAATCCAAAAAGGGGGGGCAGCCGCCGTCCTTCTTGGAGACCACAAAGTGGTTTGAGTAAAAACACATACCTCTGTCCTGAATTGGAACAGATTCCAGAACATCCTTGTCCAGAAGGGCCTGGATAATGCCATTGAACAAATGGTGTTTCTCTGTGCCCTGGGGCATATGAGAGGGAAAAAATGAAAGGGAGGAAGAGAGAGACTAAAGGGATCCTCTACCTTTCCGCTACCACCTGTAAAACCTATGGGTCCACCACTGAATCCTCCCAGATGGCCACCCACAGCCAAGTGGGGACCTGGGTTCGGCGAGTCATGCTGAAGAAAGTTTGGAGCCTTAGGCTTGGAGAAGAACCTAGGGCTTCCATTGCTGTTTGGGCTTGGAGGAGGAACGCGGAGCAGAGGGAAAGACCTTTCTTGGAAGCAGTGTCAGCAGACCAGATCTTGAGCCAAAGACCTCGTCCGTCAACCACAGACATGGTGGAAACCTGTGCCACCAAACAGATGGCATCAAATAAGGCAGCAGAAACAAAGTGCTGGTTCTCAGAAATGTTGGCAAGAAGCCACAACATATCCAAAGTAGGAGCACCCTGACGGGCAACCAGGGTGAGATGTTCGGTCCAGACCGCAATGGCCCGGTTCACCCATGCCGCAGCGAACGCTGGATGCATGGCAGTACAAGCAGTGGCAAAAATGGACTTGAGGGAGACCAAGTTTATTGTGAGTCCAGTCTTTCAGAGCAGAAGCATTAGCAACTGGCAAGGCAGTGGACTTGGATAACCTGGAGACAGGAGCATCCACTTTGGGGGGGATGAACCCACTGAGCAAGTGTCACCTCAGAGAAGGGGTAAAGCTTTGCAAATTTCTTGGAAACAGGTTTCCTGTACGGAGACTTCCGCTCATCACACACAAGGCAGTCAAGAGTGGGGTTAGGTGGAAAACAAGTATACGGCTGTTTAGGCTCCTGAAATACATCAGAGGGATCTGAAGAAACCTCCAGAACTAAGGGAGTGTTTAGGGTGGTTAAGATAGCATTGATCAAGCCCTCAGCTGAGGGATCCGGATCAGCCTCAATGGGACCCCCAAAAAACAGAGGAGCCACAGCAGAACATTCCTCAACATCCGAATCCACCAACTGTTCCTCCTCAGAGAAATCTGATACGTAAGGTACTCCTTGCGGTTTCGGCAAGGAAGATCTGGCGGAGGAAGGGGTCTGACAGGAGTGGAAGACCCCCTGTAACTGGGATGGAAAGAATTGAAATGTGGACCTAAGGTCCCTAGCAACAGCCTTGAACTCTTGCACCCAAGCTGCTCTAATGCATGGCTGGAGGTCCCTGGGAGAGACTCGGGGATATCAGAACATGCTGGGAATAAAGGACAGGAGAGCCAAGCATGGTCACTTGACAGGGTGGGAGACCAGTAACCTGTATGGACTAAGAGAAAAGGATTTAACAGGTAAGACTAAAATCTTCTTTTCTCTCTCGTCCAATACAGGTTACTGGTAACTTTGGGATGTCCAACCATTGAGTTTCCCCAGAGGCGGGAAGGCAAGGCAAGGCAAGGACAATGCACAAGGCCCCCAAAATCACCAGAGCAGATATGAACAATCAGATCAGAGATAGCCCATCAAAATCAAATGAAGTGTCAACGGACACTGAACAGGGGTATTAACACCCCAGGAACTGTTACACAACACACTGAATAGAGCCAACAGGGCTCAAAAGTGAAGGAAGCACCAAAGAACAGAAGGGAATTCTAGACAGGCAAGAATGCCTCCAGGATTTTCCTCCCAAAGCTGGAGTCAGCCGATGCCAGCACATCAACACGGTTATGCTTTGAAAAGGCATGTACAGACAACCAAGTGGCAGCCTTGCACAACTGACCAGCGGAGGCCCAATTCTTGTAAGCCCAAGAAGCCTCAAAAGATCTAATACAATGAGCCGTGACCTGAAAGGGAGCAGGCTTCCTCCATAGCTCGTAGGCCTTATGAATAGTGGACTTGATTCAAGACGCAATGGTCACTTTGGATGCAGGTCTCCCTGCCATGGGACCCTCAGAAATGACAAACAGCGCGTCAGACAGTCTAATGTACTCAGTGCGATGTACATAAAACTTGAGACAACGCACCACATTTAACAAGTGGAGATCCCTCTCCTTGTCAGAGGTAGGGTCAGTGCAGAAAGAAGGCACCACAATCTCCTGATTGATGTGGAACTCAGAGACCACCTTCGGGAGAAACTCCTGTGAAGTACCACCTTGTCTTTGTGAAACACCAAAAAGGGTGGTTTACAAGACAGAGCATTTAACTCCGTGACACAGCGAATAGACATGATCGCCAGGAGAAAGGCCAATTTCCACGTCAGCAGGCGTAGAGGATTAGTAGCCAAGGACTCAAAGGGAGGGAGCTGAAGGACGCCCCAAAACAAAGATCCCACTGAGGAGCGGGAGCCTTGAACAAAGGACGAGTATGAGCAATGCCCTGGAAGAAAACCTTGACATCAGGAACAATAGCAATGCGCCTCTGAAAGAAAACAGAGAGAGCACATATCGGAACCTTAAGGGAACTCAAACTGAGGCCCTTATCCAAACCGTCCTGCAAGAAAGTCAGGACCGTAGGAAGATCAAAATCTTGAGAAAGGTCCCAATCAGCACACCAAGAGAGAAAGGTCGACCAGACACGATGGTAGGCCTTAGAAGGAACAGGTTTGCGGGCACTAAGCATAGTAGCCACCATACCAGAAGAAAAACATTTCTTCTTCAATACGGAGGATTCAATTTCCAAGCCGTCAAAGCCAGACGATGAACATCCTCCTTCCACAGGTAACCCTGTAGAAGAAGATCCGGACGGCAAGGGAGCCGGAATGGCTCCTCCACGGACAGATCCAGAAGCTCCGGAAACCAAGCCTGCCAAGGCCAGTACGGAGCAATCAGAATGACTGGACAGTGCTCCAGTCTCAGTTTCCTTAACACCCTGTACAACATGGGGATGGGAGGAAAAATGTAAGCCAGAGGAAATAACCAAGGAATGGACATGGCATCCACCGCTAGAGGTAGAGGACCCCTCCAGCAAGAGCAGAGCCTCCCGGTAGTGTCTTGTCGCCATCAAGTCGATGCAAGGAAGACCCCACTTCTGAACAATGAGGGAGAATACCTCTGGGTGCAATTCCCACTCTCCGCTGTCCACCGTGTGTCGACTGAGGAAGTCTGCCACGGCGTTGTCTACACCAAGAATGTGTACTGCAGATATGGCAGGAACGTGTTCTTTTGCCCAGGACAAAATAGCCTTGACCTCTAACCAAGTGGCGAGACTTTTTGTTCTGCCCTGCTTGTTGATGTAAGCCACGACTGTGGCGTTGTCGGACTCCACTCGGACCAGACAATCTTCCGGCTGAGATGTCCAATGACGAAGGGCATGAAATATCTTCCAAAGCTCCAATTTGTTGATAGGAAGGAGAAATTCCTCCGGAAACCACTGACCCCGAGCACTCAGGCAACCCAGGACCTCTCCCCAGCGGGAGAGGCTGGCACCGTGGTCCAGAAGGATACCAGGAAGGACTTGCCCTTCAGCAGATTGGAGAGGTTGAGCCACCATGACAAACTCAGTTCCACATGAAGAGGGAGGGATACGGACATATTCAGAAGGTCCGGCTGACCCTTGCATACCTGGATCACAAACCTCGGGAGTTCCCTGGTGTGAGCCATGGCAAATGGGACTGCTTCTATGGTGGAGATAAATTTCCCCACTAGAGAGGACAGCTTCCTGGCTGGAACTGGATCTTGAGCCAGAACAGCAGAAACCCTGTGGGCGATCTGGTGAGCCACCTCGTCCGTGAGAAACACCATGCTCTTCTGAGTGTCAAAGTGAAGGCCCAGGAAGACCAGACGTAGGGATGGAATAAGAACTGACTTGTCCTTGTTGATGATCCACCCATGATGGGTGAGAGTACGATTGCAGTCCTGAACCTGCTGATGAATAAGTTCCGCAGAAGGTGCTTTCAGAAGCAGGTCGTCCATGTACGGAGTAACTCTGATGCCGTCCTGATAGAGGATGGATATTAAAGCTCCCAGGACACAGTTGAAGACTTGAGGAGCTGTAGTCAGAACAAAGGGAAGAGCTGAAAACAAAGTGCCCTCGGTCGCAGGCAAATCTGAGATACTGCCGGCTCTCTGGATGAATGGCGATGTGTAGATATGTGTCATGAAGATCCAGAGAGGCAAGGAATTCCACCTGGGATATAGCAGCGATCACCGTCCTTAGGGACTCCTGGTGATAATGAGTCTTGACCACAAAGGGTCCATAGTAAGACCCCACCTAGAATATGCTGTTCAATTCTGGGCACCCTTTCTGAAAAAGGACATTATGGAACTAGAGAGAGTGCAGAGGAGGGCTACAAAACCAGTAAGGGGAAATGGAAAGTTTTAGTTATGAAGAAAGGCTAGACAAGTTAAACTTGTACACACTAGAGAAACGGCGTCTTAGAGGGGATATGATAACACTATATAAATATGTTCAGGGCCCATATAAAGGGCTCTCCAAAGACCTATTCATTAACAGAACAGAACAAAGGACAAGGGGCCAACCGCTTAGACTTGAAGAAAGGAGATTTAATTTACAACAGCGGAAGGGTTTCTTTACAGTAAGGACAATAAAGGTATGGAATTCACTGCCTGAGAAGGTGGTGCTATCAAATACATTAGACAGGGCTTAAAATTTTAAGCCCTTTGCTACTAGCCAGACCTGAAAAGTTACTCTCCACTGCAAGTCATAGCATACCCACCAGGGCTGAATTTCTACTAGGCAGGGCTAAATTTTCACTCGCCATTGGCCAGTGGAAATTTTGAGCCCTGCATTAGATGCCTTTAAAAAGGGCCTGGACACTTATTTAAAAGAGCATAACAGAGGGCTATGTACGTTAGTATTGGGATTAATATTTAGTTAGGGCTTGTTGATCCAAGGAGAAATCTGCCATTTGGAATCAAGAAAGAATTTTTTTCCCCCATTCAAGGCAGAATTTGAAATTGCTATATTGAGGGGGGTTTTTTTTGCCTTCTTTTGGATCAACGATGGTAAACAGGAATAGGAAAAGGGTTGAACTAGAAGGACGCAAGTCTTTTTTCAACCTAAATTACTATGAGATCCTTCAAATCCAAAAAGGGGGGGCAGCCGCCGTCCTTCTTGGAGACCACAAAGTGGTTTGAGTAAAAACACATACCTCTGTCCTGAATTGGAACAGATTCCAGAACATCCTTGTCCAGAAGGGCCTGGATAATGCCATTGAACAAATGGTGTTTCTCTGTGCCCTGGGGCATATGAGAGGGAAAAAATGAAAGGGAGGAAGAGAGAGACTAAAGGGATCCTCTACCTTTCCGCTACCACCTGTAAAACCTATGGGTCCACCACTGAATCCTCCCAGATGGCCACCCACAGCCAAGTGGGGACCTGGGTTCGGCGAGTCATGCTGAAGAAAGTTTGGAGCCTTAGGCTTGGAGAAGAACCTAGGGCTTCCATTGCTGTTTGGGCTTGGAGGAGGAACGCGGAGCAGAGGGAAAGACCTTTCTTGGAAGCAGTGTCAGCAGACCAGATCTTGAGCCAAAGACCTCGTCCGTCAACCACAGACATGGTGGAAACCTGTGCCACCAAACAGATGGCATCAAATAAGGCAGCAGAAACAAAGTGCTGGTTCTCAGAAATGTTGGCAAGAAGCCACAACATATCCAAAGTAGGAGCACCCTGACGGGCAACCAGGGTGAGATGTTCGGTCCAGACCGCAATGGCCCGGTTCACCCATGCCGCAGCGAACGCTGGATGCATGGCAGTACAAGCAGTGGCAAAAATGGACTTGAGGGAGACCAAGTTTATTGTGAGTCCAGTCTTTCAGAGCAGAAGCATTAGCAACTGGCAAGGCAGTGGACTTGGATAACCTGGAGACAGGAGCATCCACTTTGGGGGGGATGAACCCACTGAGCAAGTGTCACCTCAGAGAAGGGGTAAAGCTTTGCAAATTTCTTGGAAACAGGTTTCCTGTACGGAGACTTCCGCTCATCACACACAAGGCAGTCAAGAGTGGGGTTAGGTGGAAAACAAGTATACGGCTGTTTAGGCTCCTGAAATACATCAGAGGGATCTGAAGAAACCTCCAGAACTAAGGGAGTGTTTAGGGTGGTTAAGATAGCATTGATCAAGCCCTCAGCTGAGGGATCCGGATCAGCCTCAATGGGACCCCCAAAAAACAGAGGAGCCACAGCAGAACATTCCTCAACATCCGAATCCACCAACTGTTCCTCCTCAGAGAAATCTGATACGTAAGGTACTCCTTGCGGTTTCGGCAAGGAAGATCTGGCGGAGGAAGGGGTCTGACAGGAGTGGAAGACCCCCTGTAACTGGGATGGAAAGAATTGAAATGTGGACCTAAGGTCCCTAGCAACAGCCTTGAACTCTTGCACCCAAGCTGCTCTAATGCATGGCTGGAGGTCCCTGGGAGAGACTCGGGGATATCAGAACATGCTGGGAATAAAGGACAGGAGAGCCAAGCATGGTCACTTGACAGGGTGGGAGACCAGTAACCTGTATGGACTAAGAGAAAAGGATTTAACAGGTAAGACTAAAATCTTCTTTTCTCTCTCGTCCAATACAGGTTACTGGTAACTTTGGGATGTCCAACCATTGAGTTTCCCCAGAGGCGGGAAGGCAAGGCAAGGCAAGGACAATGCACAAGGCCCCCAAAATCACCAGAGCAGATATGAACAATCAGATCAGAGATAGCCCATCAAAATCAAATGAAGTGTCAACGGACACTGAACAGGGGTATTAACACCCCAGGAACTGTTACACAACACACTGAATAGAGCCAACAGGGCTCAAAAGTGAAGGAAGCACCAAAGAACAGAAGGGAATTCTAGACAGGCAAGAATGCCTCCAGGATTTTCCTCCCAAAGCTGGAGTCAGCCGATGCCAGCACATCAACACGGTTATGCTTTGAAAAGGCATGTACAGACAACCAAGTGGCAGCCTTGCACAACTGACCAGCGGAGGCCCAATTCTTGTAAGCCCAAGAAGCCTCAAAAGATCTAATACAATGAGCCGTGACCTGAAAGGGAGCAGGCTTCCTCCATAGCTCGTAGGCCTTATGAATAGTGGACTTGATTCAAGACGCAATGGTCACTTTGGATGCAGGTCTCCCTGCCATGGGACCCTCAGAAATGACAAACAGCGCGTCAGACAGTCTAATGTACTCAGTGCGATGTACATAAAACTTGAGACAACGCACCACATTTAACAAGTGGAGATCCCTCTCCTTGTCAGAGGTAGGGTCAGTGCAGAAAGAAGGCACCACAATCTCCTGATTGATGTGGAACTCAGAGACCACCTTCGGGAGAAACTCCTGTGAAGTACCACCTTGTCTTTGTGAAACACCAAAAAGGGTGGTTTACAAGACAGAGCATTTAACTCCGTGACACAGCGAATAGACATGATCGCCAGGAGAAAGGCCAATTTCCACGTCAGCAGGCGTAGAGGATTAGTAGCCAAGGACTCAAAGGGAGGGAGCTGAAGGACGCCCCAAAACAAAGATCCCACTGAGGAGCGGGAGCCTTGAACAAAGGACGAGTATGAGCAATGCCCTGGAAGAAAACCTTGACATCAGGAACAATAGCAATGCGCCTCTGAAAGAAAACAGAGAGAGCACATATCGGAACCTTAAGGGAACTCAAACTGAGGCCCTTATCCAAACCGTCCTGCAAGAAAGTCAGGACCGTAGGAAGATCAAAATCTTGAGAAAGGTCCCAATCAGCACACCAAGAGAGAAAGGTCGACCAGACACGATGGTAGGCCTTAGAAGGAACAGGTTTGCGGGCACTAAGCATAGTAGCCACCATACCAGAAGAAAAACATTTCTTCTTCAATACGGAGGATTCAATTTCCAAGCCGTCAAAGCCAGACGATGAACATCCTCCTTCCACAGGTAACCCTGTAGAAGAAGATCCGGACGGCAAGGGAGCCGGAATGGCTCCTCCACGGACAGATCCAGAAGCTCCGGAAACCAAGCCTGCCAAGGCCAGTACGGAGCAATCAGAATGACTGGACAGTGCTCCAGTCTCAGTTTCCTTAACACCCTGTACAACATGGGGATGGGAGGAAAAATGTAAGCCAGAGGAAATAACCAAGGAATGGACATGGCATCCACCGCTAGAGGTAGAGGACCCCTCCAGCAAGAGCAGAGCCTCCCGGTAGTGTCTTGTCGCCATCAAGTCGATGCAAGGAAGACCCCACTTCTGAACAATGAGGGAGAATACCTCTGGGTGCAATTCCCACTCTCCGCTGTCCACCGTGTGTCGACTGAGGAAGTCTGCCACGGCGTTGTCTACACCAAGAATGTGTACTGCAGATATGGCAGGAACGTGTTCTTTTGCCCAGGACAAAATAGCCTTGACCTCTAACCAAGTGGCGAGACTTTTTGTTCTGCCCTGCTTGTTGATGTAAGCCACGACTGTGGCGTTGTCGGACTCCACTCGGACCAGACAATCTTCCGGCTGAGATGTCCAATGACGAAGGGCATGAAATATCTTCCAAAGCTCCAATTTGTTGATAGGAAGGAGAAATTCCTCCGGAAACCACTGACCCCGAGCACTCAGGCAACCCAGGACCTCTCCCCAGCGGGAGAGGCTGGCACCGTGGTCCAGAAGGATACCAGGAAGGACTTGCCCTTCAGCAGATTGGAGAGGTTGAGCCACCATGACAAACTCAGTTCCACATGAAGAGGGAGGGATACGGACATATTCAGAAGGTCCGGCTGACCCTTGCATACCTGGATCACAAACCTCGGGAGTTCCCTGGTGTGAGCCATGGCAAATGGGACTGCTTCTATGGTGGAGATAAATTTCCCCACTAGAGAGGACAGCTTCCTGGCTGGAACTGGATCTTGAGCCAGAACAGCAGAAACCCTGTGGGCGATCTGGTGAGCCACCTCGTCCGTGAGAAACACCATGCTCTTCTGAGTGTCAAAGTGAAGGCCCAGGAAGACCAGACGTAGGGATGGAATAAGAACTGACTTGTCCTTGTTGATGATCCACCCATGATGGGTGAGAGTACGATTGCAGTCCTGAACCTGCTGATGAATAAGTTCCGCAGAAGGTGCTTTCAGAAGCAGGTCGTCCATGTACGGAGTAACTCTGATGCCGTCCTGATAGAGGATGGATATTAAAGCTCCCAGGACACAGTTGAAGACTTGAGGAGCTGTAGTCAGAACAAAGGGAAGAGCTGAAAACAAAGTGCCCTCGGTCGCAGGCAAATCTGAGATACTGCCGGCTCTCTGGATGAATGGCGATGTGTAGATATGTGTCATGAAGATCCAGAGAGGCAAGGAATTCCACCTGGGATATAGCAGCGATCACCGTCCTTAGGGACTCCTGGTGATAATGAGTCTTGACCACAAAGGGTCCATGGTAAGACCCCACCTAGAATATGCTGTTCAATTCTGGGCACCCTTTCTGAAAAAGGACATTATGGAACTAGAGAGAGTGCAGAGGAGGGCTACAAAACCAGTAAGGGGAAATGGAAAGTTTTAGTTATGAAGAAAGGCTAGACAAGTTAAACTTGTACACACTAGAGAAACGGCGTCTTAGAGGGGATATGATAACACTATATAAATATGTTCAGGGCCCATATAAAGGGCTCTCCAAAGACCTATTCATTAACAGAACAGAACAAAGGACAAGGGGCCAACCGCTTAGACTTGAAGAAAGGAGATTTAATTTACAACAGCGGAAGGGTTTCTTTACAGTAAGGACAATAAAGGTATGGAATTCACTGCCTGAGAAGGTGGTGCTATCAAATACATTAGACAGGGCTTAAAATTTTAAGCCCTTTGCTACTAGCCAGACCTGAAAAGTTACTCTCCACTGCAAGTCATAGCATACCCACCAGGGCTGAATTTCTACTAGGCAGGGCTAAATTTTCACTCGCCATTGGCCAGTGGAAATTTTGAGCCCTGCATTAGATGCCTTTAAAAAGGGCCTGGACACTTATTTAAAAGAGCATAACAGAGGGCTATGTACGTTAGTATTGGGATTAATATTTAGTTAGGGCTTGTTGATCCAAGGAGAAATCTGCCATTTGGAATCAAGAAAGAATTTTTTTCCCCCATTCAAGGCAGAATTTGAAATTGCTATATTGAGGGGGGTTTTTTTTGCCTTCTTTTGGATCAACGATGGTAAACAGGAATAGGAAAAGGGTTGAACTAGAAGGACGCAAGTCTTTTTTCAACCTAAATTACTATGAGATCCTTCAAATCCAAAAAGGGGGGGCAGCCGCCGTCCTTCTTGGAGACCACAAAGTGGTTTGAGTAAAAACACATACCTCTGTCCTGAATTGGAACAGATTCCAGAACATCCTTGTCCAGAAGGGCCTGGATAATGCCATTGAACAAATGGTGTTTCTCTGTGCCCTGGGGCATATGAGAGGGAAAAAATGAAAGGGAGGAAGAGAGAGACTAAAGGGATCCTCTACCTTTCCGCTACCACCTGTAAAACCTATGGGTCCACCACTGAATCCTCCCAGATGGCCACCCACAGCCAAGTGGGGACCTGGGTTCGGCGAGTCATGCTGAAGAAAGTTTGGAGCCTTAGGCTTGGAGAAGAACCTAGGGCTTCCATTGCTGTTTGGGCTTGGAGGAGGAACGCGGAGCAGAGGGAAAGACCTTTCTTGGAAGCAGTGTCAGCAGACCAGATCTTGAGCCAAAGACCTCGTCCGTCAACCACAGACATGGTGGAAACCTGTGCCACCAAACAGATGGCATCAAATAAGGCAGCAGAAACAAAGTGCTGGTTCTCAGAAATGTTGGCAAGAAGCCACAACATATCCAAAGTAGGAGCACCCTGACGGGCAACCAGGGTGAGATGTTCGGTCCAGACCGCAATGGCCCGGTTCACCCATGCCGCAGCGAACGCTGGATGCATGGCAGTACAAGCAGTGGCAAAAATGGACTTGAGGGAGACCAAGTTTATTGTGAGTCCAGTCTTTCAGAGCAGAAGCATTAGCAACTGGCAAGGCAGTGGACTTGGATAACCTGGAGACAGGAGCATCCACTTTGGGGGGGATGAACCCACTGAGCAAGTGTCACCTCAGAGAAGGGGTAAAGCTTTGCAAATTTCTTGGAAACAGGTTTCCTGTACGGAGACTTCCGCTCATCACACACAAGGCAGTCAAGAGTGGGGTTAGGTGGAAAACAAGTATACGGCTGTTTAGGCTCCTGAAATACATCAGAGGGATCTGAAGAAACCTCCAGAACTAAGGGAGTGTTTAGGGTGGTTAAGATAGCATTGATCAAGCCCTCAGCTGAGGGATCCGGATCAGCCTCAATGGGACCCCCAAAAAACAGAGGAGCCACAGCAGAACATTCCTCAACATCCGAATCCACCAACTGTTCCTCCTCAGAGAAATCTGATACGTAAGGTACTCCTTGCGGTTTCGGCAAGGAAGATCTGGCGGAGGAAGGGGTCTGACAGGAGTGGAAGACCCCCTGTAACTGGGATGGAAAGAATTGAAATGTGGACCTAAGGTCCCTAGCAACAGCCTTGAACTCTTGCACCCAAGCTGCTCTAATGCATGGCTGGAGGTCCCTGGGAGAGACTCGGGGATATCAGAACATGCTGGGAATAAAGGACCTGAGAATTCTCTAGGTACCCCTGAATGACATGAGGAGCAATGCTCAATAGGGGACACAGAGACCCCAGCGTCCTTAGTCTTAGGCCCGGCCCCAAGCTCTAATGGATTAGACATTCTCACAGTGTCAAAACATTTAAAGTATAAGGAATCACCCAAATAGAGTGTGTGAGATTAAAATTTCACCCCAGAAATCGCTAAAATGCACTTAACTGGCAGGTGAAGGGATAATCTGCAGAGGAGAGAAGGAGAGTCCAAGTCCTGTGTACGATACTTGTTCAGGAAAAGGCACAAAATGGCTGCCGCGGCGGGAGTCAGTCAGAAAAGAGCGTGCGAAGCAAGCACTCATGGGAAATGTAGTTTTCCCAGAAAAAGTACCCCAACAGTGCCTGAAGCCACCTGAGCACCCCAACACACATAAAACGTTAACCGGATGACAGAGCAAGGGCTGACAAACAAAATGAGCCATCTCTGAAGTCGCTATGTTGAGTGGTTGCAGAGATATGTCCCAAACTGTACGGTCCCATAGAAGTGAATGGAGCAATGGCGACTATGCCGGTAAAGTGCGCCAAACACACATTTTGCAGGGTTGAAATTGTGAAATAAAATTACATGAAACATTACTAGAACATGTTAGCAAACTCAAAAAAATACTGAACCCAGTAGGGAAAGTGCTAATAATCCACCAAAATATGCAAAACCAGTAGCTAAAGGGTTAAGTTACCACAGAAACTTGCTCCAAAACACCCAACAGACATACAGATAGACCCAATGAGTGCAGGAGTGTGCAATAGGAACACCAAAGGAAAACCCCTGTGTGGAGGCGAACTGTGAGACATGTGGACCTGCAGCACTCAAAGGGTTGCTCACCTTTCCTGCAAATCTTCTGTCTTCAGATTACCATGTATTAAGAAGAAGCCTCGGTGGGCAACTCCTGAGGAAAGAACTTGAACCCAAGATTTTCCCCTCAGGGCTTAAGTTCCACAAGCACCTGGTCACTGAGCTAGCCACATCTAAGGGCATTGTCAGTTATGGTAATCCGTCTAATAGTGGTATTCCATTTCTAACAGAAAAATAAAAAATTAGCTAAAACTATACCACAACTGTTCTCTTGCCTGTGTCTTCACCAAGGAACAAATATTAACGGAGCTGATTGGCTGGCTGCAGCCAAGGAGGGAAGGTAGGCTCCACCCCCTGCACTCACTTCTAGAATTGTTCCTGTCTAGTTAAAGGGGCGGATCGCCTACCCAAAGTTACCAGTAACCTGTATTGGATGACAGAGAAATTTTTTTTTATTATACCTTTATCTCATCATAGGCCAGAGTGAGATGGTGAATGCTAGAATTCTCCTATACCTAAAGATGTGCATATATCAGTTACATGCATGAAGAAGCACCCAAGAGCCACATACGTGGCCCCTCAAGTTGACCAAGCGGCCTCACAACAGGGTTAAATTATCATTGGTTGAAAAAGTTGATTAACCCCTCTGATGAGAGAAGTCTCTGACACATTGCTTCTCACTGTCCTGAAGACCTTTCTAACACCCACATGGCTAAAGGTTAACAACGCAAGTGTTAAGAAAGGTGTACACACAGACAAAGGGGGGGGGGGGTGCTTTTTGGGGTGCAATAGGGGTTTCATGACGTTAGGAAAAAAAAAAAAAAAAAAAAAAAAAAAAAACAGGAGCCATTCTGGAGAAAGCCAACTGTAACAGAGTGCAAAGAAGGATTCCCAAAATGCCCACTGATTACAGCGCAACTTTTAAAGTGGAACTACCACCTAATATAAAGTCGCCCCCCACTAACTATGCATATGGCTACTAGCTTTTTAATAGTACTATTATCTGCCACAAGTACCAGCAGCCAAAGTAATCTTTTTTTCTTGTGAGACCGGCGACCAGACTCGCGCACAGACATCTTGGCTTAGAGACATCTGCGCTGTCCGTCCCGGTCTCCTCTAGGAGGCGTTACATAGAGCTGAAAAGTACCGGAAGGGACTTACGGCGCAGGCGGCTCTAAAGTAAGAAGCCTGGCCGTCAGTCTCACAAGAAAAAGGATTTCTTCGGATGCTGGTACTTGTGGCAGATAATAGCACTATTAGGAAGTTAGTCGCCATATGCACAATTAGTGGGAGGCGACTTTATATTAGGTGGTAGTGTCGCTTTAACTCCTAGAATGCTAGAGGTGTTTCCAAAGCATTGAGAAGCAGTGCATTAGAGAACACTTTAGCATTTATGGGGGTTAAAAAAAACCTCTCATATACATATATAAAGGAGTTGTATTTTTTTGTTCTTTTAACCCCTTAACGACCCTTGACGGTCATAGTACGTCAAGGGTCGATTTGACTTAACGACCGATGATGTACTATGACCGTCATCGAGTTCCAGGCTCCCCCCTCCGTGGTCGTCAAGTCACTTCCGCTTCCGGATTCCCCGGTCGTTAAGGGGTTAATGAAAACTGCTAAAAATGTCAATGTGGAGTATCAAATGTATATTTCTGGATATTTTTTTTTTTTTTTTTTTGTCATTGAGGCAACTGGTAATAACCATACTTAACCCTTTGAGTGCCAGAGGGGTACGCAATGCATTGCTTTGCAATGCATTGCGTATCCATCTGGCACTCAAAGGGTTAAGGTCTTTGTACCTTTTGTTACGCCCTTGAAACATGACCTATAAAAGGCAAGGACAATCTAACCATTTTGAACTGCTCATTACAGGTGCATTGAGCTAACACCAGTGAGAACCACTGGGTAATATCACATATAGGAGATTCTGAACACTTCCAAAATGGCCAGAGCTGTTTTTATGTGATAGGGTCCCTTTATATTATACCTCGGAGCTCTTCATAATGTAATATCTTATAATGAAAATCATGACCATTGGACACTCACCCCCAGACCTTTGTGGTACTTAAAGGGATAGGAATGTTTCACAAAAACAGCAGCTCCAATTAATCTTCATAGTATTTGGGCCATGGAGAGTGTTATTTCACTACAATCAGAGTTGTAATACAAAAGTAATTGAATGATAAAATATCCCCCTCCTGCCCCTTTTACCTAGTGTAAGCCGCCTCCCCTCAGATGTGGAATCTGGTCTCTTGACTGGACAGATCACAGCAAGGGACAATCTTCTTACTGTGATCATAAGGAAAACCCTAACCCCCCTTGACAGGTTTTTCCTTATGATCACTGAAGATTGTCCCTCTCTGTGATCCATCCGGACAGTCTTACTGCTCTGAGGTGAGTAGTGTTACATCAGTAAAAGGGGCAGGAGGGGGATACTTTATCATTCAACTACTCTTGTACTACAACTCTGACAGTATTGAAATAACACTCTCCATGGTCTAAATACTATGGGCCTGGGACCACAAGGTACCAGGTATGCCTTTAATACTTAAAAGTTGTTATAGTAAAAAAAAAAATTGCCTATTAGGAATGAAAAGATTACTTTACAGTATGGTTTTATTTTTTCTAAGATGAACTGTTTCCTTTTTATTTTTACTTTAAAGGAATAGTAATACTTCATTTTTACTATCCCTCATGTTGTAGCCCTTAAAAATTGGAATTAAATGAGACCAGTGGCATCTCTCAAACCTTTATGGCTTGAGAGATATCAGCATTCAAAGTTCCCTCTCCTTGTCTCTCCCCTGACCTTAGCGTTATAGCTGACAGCAGGGGAATCCAGTCCGTGAGCAAGCGGCAGCTCTGCAGCAGTGCTGAGATCGCGTCATAGAAACAGAAAACCTTCAGTGGTCTTGTGTGTGTGTTTGGTTTGCAAGCACACGTAGGAGACCATTTTAGTGAAGGATTTCTGTTTCTATAACGCAATCTCAGCACTGCTGCAAAGCCACCGCTGGTCCCGGGACCAGATTCCCCTGCTGTCTGCTATAACGCTGACGTCAGGGAGAGAGAAGGAGGAGAGGGAACTTTGAATATGGATATCTCTCAAACCATAAAGGTTTGAGAGATGCCTCTGGTCTCATTTAATTTCAATTTTTAAGGGCTACAACATGGGGGATAGTAAAAATGAAGTATTACTATCCCTTTAAAGATGTGAACATTTCAGCTTCTATCATAGTCGGTCTGAAGCGAACCATATGCAACACCTACTAAGGGTGTCACTAAAATTAGTATTTACAACTTCATCAATCAACTATTTAAGTGACAGATGGCACTGCCCACCTCTGTAGCACACAAAATGTTAATAACCAATTAGCCCATTGACAGATGAACCCAGAGTGCTTTTCACTGTGAATGGGCAATGGGAAAAGCGACTGTATTACACAGGGAGGACGACTGAAGCATAGACTGGGGAGTCCTTGCCCTTGAGAGGGAAACCACTCTGGGTTAATTTATCACTGGGAAAGGGGATCCTCTCTCCAAATAGTTATTAACCCCTTGAGTGCCAGAGGTGAGCAATGCCACCCCCAGACACTTAACCCCTTAACGACCCTTGATGGTCATAGTACGTCAAGGGTCGATTTGACAGAACGACCGATGACGTACTATGACCGTCATCGAATTCCGGGCTCCCCCCGCGTCTGCACGACGTTCGGGGAGTCCGGAATGCAACGGAGCAATTAAAAAAAAAAAATAAATAAATAAAAAAAAAATGCTCCGTTGTCATTCAGTCGCGCCCGTGCGCTGATTCCCCCGTCGTTAAGGGGTTAAAGGGTAAATTAATGAAAAAGGTTCCTGTACATGTCTGACTTCGGCCTGACCATGAATAGCTCACCTCGGGTCAAGTTCTAAAACTAGGAGGATAGAAATGCTTAAAAGTAGGACCTTTCACCTTAATTCAGTTTGCTTGTTTGAAAACTGCCTTAACCCTTTGAGTGCCAGAGGGGTACGCAAAGCATTGCAGAGCAATGGATCATATACCTCTCTGGCACACAAAGGGTTAAAAACTGCCTATATATCATGTTAACCAAAATTCCAGCATATGTATAGTTCAGGAGATATTCACACTTCTTTCCAGGCAAAGTGAAAGTGAGAGTCTCCTGGTATGGCACATACCTTCATTAGCATATGAATCCTCACTGATGAGCTTAATTCGTGTATGAAACATCCCTGCTTCCTCATGGGTTCCACAATTAGCATACATTAGCATAAAATATACAAAGTGTCAATATTTCCCTACCTGTACATTTGCTGGACTTTTGGATAACATGACACACAGGCTGTTTTTTAATGCTGTTTTCAGATACGCACACTTAAAGGGGAACTACCACCCCGCAAAATCCTTATCGTAATGAAGTCACCATCTGGTGACTAGCTGCTTAGTAGTGCTAGTCGCCAGAAATATTACCCGGTTTACAAGATTTTCTACTTACTCTGAGGCGGACAGTAGCAGGAAGCACGGACATCTTGCCATAGTGACGTCCGTGCGCCTGCGCTGTCAGTCCCTTTTGGAGATGGCCGGCTCCAAAAGGGACTGACAGCGCAGGTGCACAACATCACTATGACAAGATGTCAGTGCTTCCTGCTACTGTCAGCCTCGAAAAAAGTCATAAATCTTTTAAACCAGGTAATAATTCTGGCGACTAGCGCTACTAAGCAGCTAGTCGCCAGATGGAGACTTCATTATGATAAAGATTTTGTGGGGTGGTAGTTCCCCTTTAAATCAAGGTGAGAGGTCCACACAGACTGCAGGGTCTTGCTTGCTGAGAAACACCTCCATGCCTGGGACCTTTACCGTGGTGCTGTTTCTACAGAAGTGATTCTCAGGTCATATTTTAACTCTGAGTACCAGACGGGTAATTCACGCACTGCAAAACTATGCATTGTGTACCCCTCTGGCACTCAAAGGGTTAAATATATCCCTAAGTAACCCTTTCCGTGGCAGAGGGGCACACAACACATTTTAGGGGAACTTTCACATCTAATACACTTTGTCTCATATGATTCACCTAGTAAAATTGTATGTGGACTGGCTTGTGGTTTTTTTTTGTTTGTATTTTCAGACTTTAGTAGATATTCGGTCTAAAATATAGACTTCGTGCGATTACCCCTGTACCACAGAATGCGGAAGTGATGTTGGCACAGCGGAGCAGGACCTCCCAGACCTCCAGTTCTCCTTCCTCCCAGCTCTCTTAGGCAGCGTGTTCACACTTCCCTTCATATTCATGTGAATCACATCTATTGTATCAGCAAGCTCAGTATAACGACAAACGGATCTTGTGGTTACAGTAGGCACATCAATATGAATGGAAGCGTGAACACGCTCCTTGGGAGAATTGGAAGGGAGGTGGGAGGAGAATTTGAGGTCTGGGAAGTCCTGCACCCCTGTACCGCAGAAAGTGGAAGCCAATCCACATACCATTTTACTAGACGAATCATATGAGACAAAGTGTATTAGATGTGAAAGTTCCGCTTTAAGCACAGATGGCTCCATCAGTATGACAGAGCCATTAAATACGGACCTGTGATTAAGCAGAAATATCCTAAAAATCTCTGTGTCCCGAGGAGCAACGTTCTTGCTACGGTTTCCTATGGAGGTTTATGGTCAACTGACCAGAAAGGTTCTTAGACCTCTGCAGCAACAGCACCACCATAACATTTCAGGGCGATGGATGTACTGCACCCAAAAATGCAAGACTGAGCTGCAATTTTTAAAAAACATCTCTCAGAAGTGGGAGGGCCCTCGTTTTACTCAGCAATATATATGCATTGCTTCAATATTAAAGCAGAACTTGCTAAGCTTGGAAAGCAGATATTACTAAGCGTGGAAATCCATCTCTTACCTTTAAAAAAAACCAAAAAACAAAAACAGATTCTAAAGAAATCCTTTCCGTTTGGAGACCGGAACCCAGGCTACAGTGCAGTCCCAGTCTCCACTGAGTAGCACGGCAGTGACCACAACGTAACAGGAAGGGAGTGACCGCGCAGGTGCGCAGACCACACTAACCTGCCCGTCAGTCTCCAAACGGCAAGGATTTCTTTAGAATCTGCTATTTTTTTAAAGGTAAGAGATGGATTTCCAATCTATTCACCATGCGCTTAATGAATGCATGGCGACTTAGTAAGATCTGAAAGTTCCACTTTAACCCCTTAATGACCGGCGGTCCTGGGACATTTCCGTCCCATAAGGACCGCATAGGAGCACTTAGACGCACCAGTACACGTGACCTGTCGCGTGTATCGGCGCATCATTATGGGGCCTGATAGAGATCACTCCGATCTTGGAGCGGTCAATTTCAGGCCCTATTTTTACTTACAGCGCTCCCGGTAGAGCGCTGTAAGTAAAAAGTACGTGACGTACTATGACCGTCATCGGTCCTTGAGTATTTCAAGGACCGCGACGGTCATAGTACGTCACGTCGCTAAGGGGTTAAAGTGCTAGTAATGTCCACCGAAAAGTTTGTTGCATTTAGAAGAGCTTAAAAAGCTGAGCTAAATGCAAAAAAACATGTCTCTCAAACCGCTATGGTTTAAGAGATACGGGCGTTTAAAGTTCGCTGTCTCCTACTGACAGCTGTAAAGCTGTCAGCAGGAGATCCGTGTCAGTCGATACTGAGGCAATTGAGAAGTGTCGCGATCTCGTTATTTACCACAAATCCCTTCACTGGAATGGTCTAAAACAGTGGTTCCCAACCTGTGGGTTGGGACCCCTTTGGGGGTCGAATGACGATTTACCAGTGGTCGCCTAAAACAATCAGATATTTATATTTTGATTCATAACAGTAGCAAAATTACAGCGATGAAGGAGCAACGAAAATAATTTTACTGTTAGGGGTCGCCACAACTTGGGAAATTTTATCAAAGGGTCGCGGCACTAGAAAGGCTGAGAGGTCTGAAACGCGTGCCTGATTTTCAAGCACACATTTTAGACCATTCCAATGAAGGGATTCATGGTAAATAACGAGATCGTGACACGTCTCAAGTGCCTCCGTGTCGACCGACACTGATCTCCTGCTGACAACGTTACAGCTGTCAGTAGGAGAGATCAAACTTTAAATGCCCGTATCTCTTAAACCATAGCGGTTTGAGAGATACTTTTTTTGCATTTCGCTCAAATTTTTAAGCTCTTCTAAATGCAAAAAACTTTTTTGTGGGCATTACTAACACTTTAAGTTCAATTATCCCATAACAAAATTAAAGGGGGGGGGGGGATACGACTAAAGAAAACAGTGAATTTTAAAATAAATAAGAATCAATTCATAATGGAAAATCTTTTCACTTCTAAATATTAGGGAAAAAAAACTTTTTTTTTTTTTTTTTTAAAAGCGATAGGTCCACTTTGACATGATTGACTGGGGCAAGTGTCCTTTAGCGCACAGGCTGGCAACCTATGGGAAACCAGCTGTTGGGGACTACAACTCCCATCAGCCCAACCTGCTACCCACTGATTGGGGATGATGAGAACTGTAGTCTCCAACAGAAGACTGCCAAAGGTCGTCTATCACAGTTTTAGCATTTCACTTAATATTCATAGATAAATTCCCCCAATCTGACCTTTCTGCACGCGGGACAAAGCCCGTTTTCGTCTGTGCGAATACGATGCCAACAAAACCGGCAAATCTGGTATCCGCATGTGCAAGGGAAGAAGTTGATGTCATCGATTTCCAATGGCTCCATGCAAAGGGGGCACTCTACGGGGTCTTCCTTTACATCGGGGCTGCGTGACATCTTTATCTGATCCCCCCAAAAAAAACAACAGGAAAAAAAAAAAAAAAAAAGGGAGGGGGGAGGAAAAAGAAAGGAAAAATTTTCCAGGCTTATAATAACTTAATGTAAAATTAAAATTTGTGGGATGCAACGATCTGTAAAACAAAAGAAAAAGGAAAAAAAAAAAAAAAAAAAAAACACGTTAGCAAAATTGTTCACAAGGTTTAGAGGTCTGCGTATAAGAGAACAAATGATTCCAGCCAATCACATTTCTTTACTATTTAAATGGGTCTGTTAACCCTTTCAATGTTAGATATGTCTTCAACACCTCGCTTCTCAATTCGTTGGAGACCTACTTAGCATTCAAAGAGTTAAAAGACCCATTTAAATCTGTGGAAATTTTGTTTGCCCACTAGAGTGCAGTTGGTGTGACCCAGAGCATGACCCTTTTCCCTGTGAGTGCCAGAAGTGTGCCCAATACAGTGCTTTGAAATGCGGTGGACACCATTCTGACATTCAAAGGATTAAAACTTAAATGCAAGCTATTGATCCATGTTTAATTATCCTACGCCTCTGTGGATTCATTGGGTTATATAATTTAACCCTTTGAGCACCAGAGGGCTAACAACACATTGCATGCCTGACTTGGGACTCACGGGGTTCAAATACCATACGTTTCCAGGTGGAATCGGTAAAATGTTTATGTTAAATCCCCAAAGCCTATTCCAGAACCTGATTTATTTAACACCGAGTGCCAGAGGAGTACGCAAAGCATTGCTCAATGCTTTGCATACCCCTCTGGCATTCAAAGGGTTAATGAACCATACAGACTACTATGTACAGACATCATTTGGATCATTTGATGTGTGTGGTTTGAAATAAAAGACAGCTCAGGTCAGTCGACCATAAACCTCCACAGAACGATGCAAACAGCGCCACTGTACAGTTTCAGGCCACTGAGATACTCCACCTAAAAAATGTATAGTTTGAGCTGTTATAACATTTGAATAAAACACCTCTTAGTAGTGGGAGCTCCCTTGTTTTACTCAGGGGGATAAACCCTACAACATTTTTGTACACGTTAACCATTTGAGTGTCAGAGAGGTACGCAAGGCATTGCAAAGAAATATGTTGCGTACCCATCTGGCACTCAAAGGGTTAAGTTTTTATTTTTTTATTTTTATTGTAGCCATAAAAAAAATCATTAAGGACGATATCAGTCTTATTTCTCAAACCTTTATGGTTTGAGAGATATTCACAAGTAAAGTTTCTCCCTCACTGATGTCACCGCTCTAGCTGTCAGATTTGGAATCCAGTCCACGGATCAGCTGGCGGCTCTTCAGAAGAGGCGAGATCACAAGATATAAAAATTACTACTTAATTGGAACAATCTACAAAATGTGCTCGCAAACCAGGTACACTTTGTATACCATTTCAATGAAGAAGTAGTTCTTATATCTTGCGAACTAGGCTCTGTTGAAGAGCCGTGGCCGGACTGCAGACCGGATTCCAAATCTGACAGCTAGAGCGGTGACGTCAGAGGGGGAAACTTTGCTTGTGAATATCTCTCAAACAATAAAGGTTTGAGAGATAAGACTGGTATTGTTCTTAAAGGGATAGTAATACTTAAATATTACTATATTGTAGCCCTTCAAAAACCTGGATTCCTTGACGTACATGTACGTTATGGGTCTTTTAGGCACGTTCACCCCATGACGTACATGTAGGTCCTTGGGCCTTACGGGGTTAACGGAGTCCAGAAACCACGGATTTTGTATACAGAAAGGCTATTACCTTATTTTAGCTTATTTACCAACAACACAGAACCAGAACGTCTGAAATTTCCCACCAAGTTTGCTATGTTGAGGAATGGCTGCCCCCACAGAGCACATGAAAAACTAGATTTTAGGCCTCAGGCAACACATATGTATAGATGGTATAATCAAAGGGATAGTAATACCTGATTTTGCAAAAGTTGAATATTGTTCATATTAAAAAAAAATTAGTTCAATTATGCAAGTCCCGTTCCTTAAAGGGATAGTATTACTTAAAGGGATAGTAATACTTCCTTTTAACTTTATTTTATTTTGTAAGCATTAAAAAAAACATGAAGAACAATATAAGTCTTATCTCTCAAACCTTTATGGTTTAAGAGATATTCACAAGCAAAGTTTCCCCCTCCCGCCCCTTTTACCTAGTGTAACCCATCTCTTCTCAGATGTGGAATGCAGTCCATAGACCAAACAGATAACAGAAGGGGACAATCTTCTTCCTATGAGAACAATGACAACCCTGTCCCCCTTGACAAGTTTTTCAGGTTTTTCCCTTATCTTAATTGAAGATTGTCCCTCTCTGCAATCTACCTGGGCACCTCCCTTCTGATCTGATCATATTAGAACCAATATTATGCGCAAAGAAATTCTGCTATGCAATAACCTGTACAGATTAATACTGCAGATAAATACAGACCCTCAATGCAAACAGCGTGGAACTGCAATCACCGAAGCCCTGACCTCCGCAAACAAATGGAAAATGATAGCCTCACACTTACTATTCAAGTTTCCCTTCCTACAGCAAATACTACATTTACTATAAAGAAATAATAGCGTATGGTGTTTAATACAAAGTAAAATCACCAAATACAGGGTAGGAATAGTGAAAAAAGGGTTATTAATGTTTGCTAAACACGTTATGTTAAACTTTTCACATATATATAGTGGGCTAAATAAAATTTGCAGAATATAAAACATCTTTTAAATATTTACGTATTATGTTAGCATGAAGATCAGAACATAGTTAAAGCGATATTTATATATTTTGTTCTGAAAAGTGAAGTCTTTCAGTGTGACGCTGCGGGTGCGGAAAATCCCAGGAGGCGGAGGGCCCAGAATACTATAAATTTTTACTGTTCATAAATTTCGGGCATATTTTATATACATCTCCATAAACTGACCCCTAAAGTACAATATATTTGTTCACTCCCGCCTCATCAGACGTGGTCTCGGCGGTAGCGCAAGTTTTACCCCACTGATTTATTTTTTTATAAGCTTTATTTTTATAAAACAGGTTTATACAGTTTGGACAACAATACAATATGAGACAATAGTACGAAAATAGTACAAGGATAAAATGACAGGAGCGTAGGCATGGAACAGTCACTAGGTGGTGTGCCAGGCTGTTATTGTTTAACACATAAAACAGTCCTGCACGATTACAGGAACGATTTCACGAAGTCAAGCACATGTTTATCCATACTAGATGGGGGGGTCGACGCAGAAGATATTTATAAAAAAAAAAAAAAAAAAAAAAAGTGAAAGGGGAATTATGGGGGGCGAGGGGTAAGAAGCAAATGAACGGAAAGTGGAGCACAGAGGTGTAGTCCTGAAAAAGGGAGTGAGAGGACAAGAGCTGAAGATAAGGGAATATAAAAGATTACAGACCCTCAACTGATACAGCATCTCTCCGGAGTGACCACATGCTACACAGGAAGTTGTAAGTTTAACACTTCTAACCCTTTGCACTCCTCTGGCGCTAAAAGGGTTAAATTAGCATACGGCACCATTGACAGACAAAACACAGATGAATTTCTCCTAAACAGCTGTTATATTTTTATAGATACTACTGTAAAAGCCAGTGTACACGGGCCAAGGTACGAGTGATGTTAAAAATCGGAGTGCCAGAGTGCTATGCAACGCATTGCTTTGCGTACCCCTCTGGCACTCAAAGGGTAAAGAGGTCGGTCCTGCTCTGTGTCCTGCCTCTGATGCAGTCATGCACTGTAGAGACTGCCCGAAAGCACATAATGCTCCCAGCACAGAACTCCCAGCATTCCGTGCTCCCAGCATAGAACCCCCAGTATTCTGTACCCCCAGCACAGAACTCCCAGCATTTTGTGCTCCCAGCACAGAACTCCCAGCATTTTGTGCTCCCAGCATTCCGTATCCCCAGCACACAACTCCCAGCATTCCGTGCTCCTAGCATTCCGTATCCCCAGCACAGAACTCCCAGCATTCCTTCCTCCCAGCATTCCGTATCCCCAGCACAGAACTCCCAGCATTCCGTGCTCCCAGCACACAACTCCCAGCATTCCGTATCTCCAGCACAGAACTCCCAGCATTCCGTATCTCCAGCACACAACTCCCAGCATTCTTTCCTCCCAGCATTCCGTATCCCCAGCCCAGAACTCCCAGCATTCCATGCTCCCAGCATGCTTTGCGTTCGAGCAGTCTCTACCGCGCATGACTGCTTCTGACAAACATCCTAGCAAAATTATTATATAGGATAGTAACTTTTATTTTAAATATCTTTTAAATCTATAGATCATCATTTAAGTGACCGACCTCTGTCATACATTTAAAGCAGATATATTTAGGCAGTTATTAAAGTTTTGTTATCCCCTTTGTGCGATATCAGCCCCCCCTCCTCTCTTTGAAACAAGGTGAGAGGCTGACTGACTGACTGAGTTGGAATGAAAACACTTGGCCCGTTTGATAGCCAATCTGATCCCAGAAGAGGAGACAGCCCAGGAGCGTTACAGCAGCACGCAGCCCTAGGAGACGTGTACAGCTTTCCCTTGGTCTTCCTGGGCCCACTCACAAGCAGATTATTTTTAGCCTGGTGCTACAGAGCATCTTCTTTTTAATTCTTCCATGTAAGCATCTTGTGTTGCACAGCGGACTGACTCAGCACACGCTGCCGTACACTACAGACTGAGCAGGAGGTGTCTGCTAGAATGGACACCAACACAGAGATTGTCAGTGTCGGCCCTCAGGGCACACCAACAGGTCACGTTGTCAGTACATCTCTGCTTGTTCACATGTGGGTAATCTAATCAGTGGCTCAGCCATTTTGACTGCACTGTGCTTAATCAGGAATCTCTTTAAACCCTGACGATGCTGAACCCAGAGTACTTGAATTGAGTATCAGTGTTATATTGGATTGTATTTAACCCTTTGAATGCCAGAGGGGTATGCAACGCATTGCATACCCCTCTGACACTAAAAGGGTTAAACCTTTAATGCCGCCCCCCCTTCACAAGGTCTGACTTTGTGGAGAAGAAAAAAAAAAACAGAACAAACAAACAAAACAAAAAAAACATGCATAATACAGGATTAAGAGATACCGCACTATGATTCTTTTATACGGGATTAAGAGATACAGCACTATGATTCTTTTATACGGGATTAAGAGATACCGCGCTATGATTCTTTTATACGGGATTACGAGATACCGCGCTATGATTCTTTTATACGGGATTACGAGATACCGCACTATGATTCTTTTATACGGGATTAATAGATACCGCCCTATGATTCTTTTAATACAGGATTAAGAGATACCGCACTATGATTCTTTTATACAGGATTAAGAGATAACGTACTATGATTCTTTTATACAGGATTAAGAGATACCGCACTATGCTTTTTTTTAATACAGGATTAAGAGATACCGCACTATGCTTTTTTTTAATACAGGATTAATAGATACCGCCCTATGATTCTTTTAATACAGGATTAAGAGATAACGTACTATGATTCTTTTATACAGGATTAAGAGATAACGCACTATGATTCTTTTATACAGGATTAAGAGATAACGCACTATGATTCTTTTATACAGGATTAAGAGATAACGCACTATGATTCTTTTAATACAGGATTGCTCCCGTGCAGATCTTGAAATGTTAAAACTTTCCCTGCATGTAGGGAAGCAGTGTCTCTACACTGCAGGGCAAGTTTCATTGGTGCCAGGTCCAAAATTTTAGTCACCAAAGCAATTTGGCGGAAGGGAACTGTTGAGCCCTGTATACATACACCCAAACATAAAATGATATTATATTATACATATTTATATATTATAGAGAGACATAATGAATACAACCTCCTATTAAAACTTTGAGTGCCAGAGGGGTACAGAAGCATTGCTTTGCAATGCATTCCGTACCCCTCTGGCGCTCGAAGGGTTCCAGAACGCATTGCTTTGCAATGCATTCCGTACCCCTCTGGCAATCAAAGGGTTAAGCATAGCCTTCACTGACTACTAAAAGGCCTTTGCCTCAGTGAAAAAGCAACCAATAATAGATGCCTTGATCAGCCAAGCAATAGATAGAGCTTATATCAATACCTGCCTATCAACATATGAAGATGCAACTGCAGGAATAAGCAATGATAAAGTTTGGATCATCACAGATAAAGTCGTCCAACAAGGAGACACAATGTACCTAAGACTATTTTCTGCTTGTTTAGAAGAAAGGACCACGGCCGTTTTAATACCTCTACTGTGTTTGTGTTTAGCTGTAATTTTCCTCTTACCCACATATATACTGTTTTTATTGCCTCAAGATGGGCTTACTAAAGATACCATTATTTCAATCAATTTTTCTGTAAAACAATTTAAAAAATACGATGAAACAAATGTAACAATGTTTTTTTTGGTTTGTTTTTTAACCCCTTAACGGTCATAGTACGTCAAGGGTCGATCTGACTTAACGACCCATGAAGTACTATGACCGTCATGGAGTTCCGGACTCCCCCCGCGGCCGCACACCGTTCGGGAAGTCCGGAACCTGAAAACCAAAAAGCTCTGCGGACGTTGAGTCGCGGTGCTGATACCCCGGTCGTTAAGGGGTTAAACTTTGGCACTAAAAAATCTTTTACACATCTACAAAAGCTAAAAACCAAAAAAAAAAAACCCTGCTGAATAGATATTTGTCTTGATTTTAGAAACACCCAATGTTGACACGTTTTTCTAATGGTTTTTGTCAAGTTATATGGCAATAACTAAAAGTAGCAAAAATTGAGGTGTCCCAGAACATTTGAAAGGTAGTGTACATAAGCACTCTTGACTCCCCCTAAAATCTTGGGTATGATATACACCTGCGTATTATACACAGGTGCATATAATACCAGAGATCTTATGGTATATAGAACCAAACATCAGTAAATACACAGAACTGGTAAAATGTACTGATAAAATAGATATAATGATCTTACTTACATTTCAGCACAATGCAAAACAGTGTGCCAAGATACAAAAAGCACTGGATACGCTTCCAGCACAAAAAAAAGGAAGGATCAGGAAGCCATGTGATGTTAGCCCCTTAGGGACCCTTGACGTACCAGGACCGTCAAGGGTAAATGTGCTCCAACGACCCTTGACGGTCCCGGTACGTCAAGTACTTTTTACTTACAGCACTCTACCGGGAGCGCTGTAAGTAAAAATAGGGCATGAAATAGACCGCTCCAAGATCGGAGCGATCTCTTTCAAGCCCCATAGTGACGCGCCGATACACGTGACAGGTCACGTGTACAGGCGCCTCAAAGTGCCCCTATGCGGTCATTATGGGACGGAAATGTCCTATAACCTCCGGTCCTTAAGGGGTTAGAGGCCAGGAGAAAATCCAATAATGTGAAAATATCAAAACGGACCGTGCATTTTAACACCTTAACGACCCATGACGGTCCTGGACCATCATGGGTTAAATGACGACAGAGTGCACAGAGGCGCGCTACTATCATTAATTCCCAGCTGAGACTGAACACTCCAGGATCAGAGCATTCAGTTTCAGCCACTTTCACAAGTGCCGGGTCATGGGATTGCTGCAGCAGCGACCCCATGTACCAGCATTGTGAAAGAATGAATGAGGCGGTATTCTACACTGCCTCTAGTGTCTCTTCTCAGCCATCTGTCCCTTGCTATCAAAGTAAGGGACAGAGAAGCAGAGAGGAGACACCTAGTGGACAAATAAAATGTAGCAGCTGGGGGTATTAACCTCTTCACTGCTGTGCTGGAGGCTGGCTATAAGCAAGTCCATTTTTGACCTGCTAAAACTAATTTTTTTTTTTTTGTTTTTTTTTTTTTAAACAAAATAAGAAAAACATGTCAATTACCAAAACTGGAAGTGTGATTGTTGTGGAGCCATGAAATACATTTATACAGACTGCTAAATGTCATCAATAAAAAGGTGGGAAAATCAGGTGGGAAAAAGGGACATGGGGTTTTCACCCGGGGGGACAGAGACCACTTAAATCTGCCCATTTTGTAAGTATGACTGACCAGTCATACCTTTCATGCAGTGTCCATAAAAATGTAACCCATTGTGCCCAAATGATCCCAAAAAAGGGGAAGAAAGAGAGAAAAAAAAAGAAAAAAAAAAAAAAAGCTTTTTTTTTTTTTTAAACTTTTTTTTTTCAGTTTTCTTTAATTTTACTAAAATTATTGGTGGGCTATCCATATAAGTGTGGTATCAAAAGAAAGCCCTATTTATGTATAAAAAAAAATGGTATATACTTTTCATGGGTAAAATAAAGTACTTAGAGGGAAAACACTGTCGAACAAAGACAGTCAAAAAGGTCAGAATTGCTCCGGTCTTTAAGTGAAAATAACATCAGATTTTCCCAGTCCTTAAGGGGTTAAAGAGAGAGTAAGGTCTAGATATGAAGGCAATGCTGATTATTCAACATACGTTCTTTTAATACCACATTCTACCTTTCTAACACCCCAAAATGTTGCTGTCTTTATTTTATATTAACCCCTTAAGGACCGGCTGCTGTGTCAGTCCCGGTCTCCCTTCAGCACCACTGCACTGTCCTGAAAGGCACCGGAAGGGACTGACAGCGCAGGCGCACGGACGTCACTATGGCAAGATGTCCGTGCTTCCTGCTACTGTCCTCCTCAGAGTAAGTAGACAATCTTTGAAACCAGGTAATATTTCTGGTGACTAGCGTTACTAAGCAGCTAGTCACCAGATGAAGACTTAATTAATGTAAAGTTTTTGCGGGGTGGTAGTTCCCCTTTAAGCTTATCACTACCTGCCTAAGTATTGTAGGGTGAGTTTAGCGAACGTGGTAGTTCCGCTTTAAAAGCTACATAAGTTTTGAAGCAAGAATGAGCAATTTGCATTTCTTTTGCTGCTGTTGGACTACAAGACCCATCATCCTCAGCTGGCCAAGGACTGGAGTTGCAGCAGACAAGACACACATTGCCCAACCCTTACAAGATTACGGATAGCTATTTTAGTTACTGCCCAGTCATTGCTTAAAATTACAAACAATTCCAAAGAAAAAGTTATTTGTTTTGACAATGGGCTCACACGGACCGCCGCGTTGCTGTAGAATGATGAGTATTACTGCAGAGCCAAAGGTTACGCAATGGTCTCTTTCACCTCTTACGACGGAGATCCAGTCACTGCCTGATTTCTAAGAGGAAAAGCAAATAGTATTTCGCTAAGTCCAACGCTGGAACATTTCCCAGAATCTGAAGGAAGATAAAATGGAAGAAAACATCTTGTCTGTTCTCCCACCACCACTTGTGAGGGCGGAGGTGTTCCTGCCATTTTTTGAGGGTGAAAAAGTATCAGAAAGGAAAATTGGGGGGACATTTATAAAACTGGAGTTATAAAGAAACGCCTGTAAAACGGTCGCAAAGAGACACAAGTAAATGTATAAATTTTTAGTGACATTGTCGCTAAGTGCCAACTCCAAGCAGGCGGCTTTTTTGAAAAGTGGAATAGAAATGGTCTTGGCCAATTGAGCTATGTCACAACAAATTTATATTAATAATTTAAAATTAAAAATTGTTTACTACATATATTTATATTAAAAAAAAAAAAAAAAGGGGGGGGGGGATTTTTAGTGATTAAATCTTAACTCCAGATATAACTTAAGGCAGAGCTGTGCAAGTTCAGTCCTCGGAGGCCACCAGGAGGGCAGCATTTAGGGATATCACTGATGAAGCACAGGTGAGTTAACCCCTTAAGGACCACTGACGTGGCAGAATAGTCATGCTGGTCCGGCACTTAAGGACCAGTGACAGTCCTGGTACGTCACGTACTATTACTCACCGCGCTCCTGCAGGAGCGCGGTGAGTATCACCGGGGACTGAAGTTGATCGCTCCAAAACCGGAGCGATCTCTTTCAGTCCCCCGTTCGGTGTGCCGGCACACATGATCAGTCACGTGGGACGGCACGTCAAAGTTTCCTATGGGGTCCTTGAAGGACCACACATCCCAGGACTGCTGGTCCTTAAGGGGTTAATCAGTGGATCATTCATTGTGACTGATTCACCTGTGATTAAAAATAAACAGATAATGTGAGAGGCTTCTGAGAATGAACAGCAGCACAATGGCCTGTTCTTTGACTAATCACCGCTCAGAAGAGTCATGTTTTACCTCTCTAGTGCCATTACAGAGGAGAAATTTCCACATACATATTAGACTAATCCTGCCCAAAAGGGAGGTCCAGTTCCAAAATGACGGGTAAGTCCCCCCCCTGCACGGGAACACCACCTAACCCCCGACATACGTTTAGGCCTTGTTGGGCCTCGTCAGGAGGGTGCAACTGTATTCCCTAGGCACTGAGAGCAAGGGATCAATGTCTGGATTACCCTTCACTCTTAAAGGGATAGTAATACTTTGTTTTAGATCTTTATTTTATTTTGTAGGCATTAAAAAAAACATGAAGAACGATAAGAGTCTCATCTCTCAAACCTTTATGGTTTGAGAGATATTCACAAGCAAAGTTTCCCCTCCCGCCCCCTTAACCTAGTGTAAGCCATCTCTTCTCAGATGTGGAATCCAGTCCATAGACCAGACAGATAACAGAAGGGGACAATCTTCTTCCTATGAGAACAATGAAAGCCCTGCCCCCCTTGACAAGTTTTTCAGGTTTTTCCCCTTATCTTAATTGAAGATTGTCTCTCTTTGCAGTCTACCTGGGCACCTCCCTTCTGATCTGGCTGAACAGGGGGGGGAAGGGGGTACTTTGCTTGTGAATATCTCTTAAACCATAAAGGTTTGAGCGATAAGGCTTATATCGTTCATGTTTTTTTTTATGCCTACAAAATAAAATAAAGATAAAACGAAGTATTACTATCCCTTTAAGTTAAAGGTAGGGAGACCTTATCACATTGTACAAGTATATGAGAGGTCAATACAAGGATGTCTCTGATGAGATTAGAGGAAAGGAGGTTTAGACTTCAGCAGAGGAAGGGGTTTTTTTTACAGTAAGGTCTGTTAAATTATGGAATTCCTTGCCCAAGGATGTGGTTATGGCAGATACAATGGATACATTTAAGAGAAGATAAGATACATTTCTTCCAAAAGGGAACATACAGAGTTATACTGTTTATTAGTAGGTAAAACAGAAGGTCTGATACCGACTAGCAGAAAAGCTATAAAATTGTCAGTCACTGGGTTTAAGAGGCGAAGGTTGAACTTGATGGACTTGTGTCTTTATTCAACCTAATTTACTATGTTACTATGAGTATCCCTTATCCGAAATGCTTGGGACCAGAAGTAATTTCTGATATTGGATTTTTTCGGATTTTGGAATATTTGCACATACATAATGAGATATCTTTGGGTTGGAACCCAAGCCTAAACACAAAATCCATTTATGTTTCATATACACCTTATACACACGGCCTGAAGGTAATTTTAAACAATATTTTTAATAATATCGTGCAAGAAACAAAGTTTGTGTACACTGAACCATCAGAAAGGAAAGGTGTCATTACGTGGACACAAATTTCGTTTTTTGGAATATTTCTGATTTTCAGATAAGGAATACTCAACCTGTACTAATCTCTTTGTATTATTACAAAAGGGCAGTTTAATTTATTGACCCTTTGAGTGCTAGAGAGGTACGCAACACATTGCAGAGCATCTTGCAACAGCTGCTGGCACAGTGTTCATGTTGTAACCTTTTGAGTGCCAGGGAGGTATCCAAAACATTGAGATGCATTGGATCCCTCCCCTACTCAGAGGGTTAATTTAATCTGTATGTACAACAAATATTAGGTTACGCAGAGATGGCAAATGGGAGCAACACTATTGCCCAGCAGCCTGAAATAGGAATCCTTGCCCGGAGCGGTGTAGCGGGCATAGAATAGGTTTTGTGAGACTATATTACTTTTATTTTATCTTTAACGTTTTAGATTATTGTTTGGGAATATATTGTGACCCCTGATTCTGATTGGTGGATCAGGGGTTATCACATTGGAATTGATTTATAATTTTTCCCATCATTATTTTATTTGTTTTTTTATTATTTTTTGAGATATATGTACAAAGCTCAGGAAATGCAAGAATAAAAGTGTTTTATATATATATATTAGGAGGATTTTTTGAATATTGGAAAGGATTGTGTCTGCACTGTCTGCTCATATTTATTGGTCCCGAGCGCCGAAGTTTTATTTATTTATTTAATCTGTGCCCAGGGCGGGGGTGAAAAAAACACTGGGTCATGGGGAAAAAAGGATTAGTCAGGACAGGAGAGGAAAGGAGTAGCTACTGGTCCACCGAACAGAGAACTGCATGTTTTCTAACCCGTCTGCTGGATTATTTTATTTCTCATCTTTAACTAGTCACAGACTAAAGAACCAGTAGAAGTTTCCAGTTCACTGCAACAGGAGCATAAGAGGCAAGACAATGAATGGCACATGAACAGGAGGTACCAGGACCAGAGCGTTCTTTATTTCCCTTAATAAATGCCACTCATGCACCCACACATGAATCGGTATCGTGGCAACACAAGGTTAGGAACAAAAGGAATGAAACGAGCCGGGAGTGTGAGACAGAAAGACAAATTATTGAACACACATCACATTAATGGAGAGAGGAATAAACATAAAACGATTAACCCTATGCTGCACCGTTCTACTATTGAAAGTGTTAAAGGGATAGTAATGTTTCAGAATAAAAGCAGCTCCAATGAATCTTCATAGTATTTGGGCCATGGAGAGTGTTATATCAATACTGTCAGTGTTGTAGTACAAGAGTAATTGAATGATAAAGTATCCCCCTCCCGCCCCTTTTACTGATGTAACACTGCTCACCTCAGAGCAGCAAGACTGTCGGGATGGATCACAGAGAGGGACAATCTTCAGTGATCATAAGGAAAAACCTGTGAAGGGGGCAGGGTTTTCCTTATGATCACAGTAAGAAGATTGTCCCTTGCTGTGATCTGTCCGGTCAAGAGACCAGATTCCACATCACTTTTAAGTGAAAGATTTCTTTTTTATTAACTCGATCTCAACTCTGCTGCAGAGACACCGGCTGATCCCAGGAAACGATTCCTCTGCTCTCAGCTAGAACGCCGACGTCAGGCAGGGGAGAACTTTGTAAGCGGTTATCTCTCAAACCATAAGGGTTCAAGACATGCCGCTGGGCGCATTTTTCTTCATTATTTAAGGGCAACAACATAGGGATAAGTAATTTTTAAGTATTACTATCCCTTTACAGAAAAATAAATTATGATAAAAGAGGATTTTAGTCTTACCTGTTAAATCCTTTTCTCTTAGTCCATACAGGTTACTGGTAACTCTGGGTAGGCGATCTGCCCCTTTAATTGTACGCAGGAACAATTCTAGAATTGATTGCAGGGGGTGGAGCCTACCTTCCCACCTTGGATGCAGCTAGCCAACCAGCTTCAGAAAGATTTGAGACACTAACTATTGACTAGATAGTGAAGGGAAAGAAGAGTCCTGTGAACATGACCCCGAAGGACCCCATCGGTCTGCCACAGGAGAGCCAAGCATGGTCCCTTGACAGGGTGAGAGACCAGTAACCTGTATGGACTAAGAGAAAAGGATTTAACAGGTAAGACTAAAATCTTCTTTTCTCTGTCGTCCAATACAGGTTACTGGAAACTGTGGGATGTCCAACCATTGAGTTTCCAAGAGGCGGATAGGAAGGCAAGGACCAGGCGCAAGGCACCCAAAGTGATCAGAGCAGATATGAACCATCAGATCAGAGATAGACCAATAAAACAGTGAAGTGTCAAAGGACACTGAACAGGGGTAACAACACCCCAAAACAACTGTTACACAGCACACTGAACTACAGCCAACAGGGCTCAAAAGTGAAGGAAGCACCAAGAACTGAAGAAAATCCTAGACAGGCCAGTCCAACACGGTAATGCTTCAAAAAGGTGTGCACAGACTACCAGGTGGCAGCCGTACACAACTGATAAGCAGAGGGCTGATTCTTGTAAGTCCAAGAGGACCCAAAAGATCGTGTAGAATGAGCTGTGACCCTGAAAGGGACAGGCTTCTTCCTCAGCTCATAAGCCTTTCGACTAGTGGACTTGATCCAAGAAGCAATAGTCATTTTGGATGCAGATCCTCCTGCCCTATGACCCTCAGGAATGACGAACAACGCGTCTTATTGACCGATAGACTGAGTGCGATGTACATAAAACTTGAGAAATCGCACTACGTCTAACAAGTAGAGATCGCTCTCCTTGTCAGAGGTGGGGTCCGGGCAGAAAGAGGGCACCACAATCTCCTGATGAATGTGAAACTCCGAAACCACCTTTGGGAGAAACTCCTGAGAGATGCGAAGCACTGCCTTGTCCTTGTGAAACACCAAATAGGGCGGTTTACAGGACAGAGCATGTAACTCCACAACACGGTGGACAGACAATCGCCAGGAGAAAGGCCATTTTCCACATCAACATAGACAAGGACTCAAATGGAGGGCGAAGAGGAACGCCCAAAACCAAGTTAAGATCCAACGGAGGAGCAGGAATCTTGAAGGCAGGACGAGTATGAGCAACAACCTGGAAGAAAACCTTGACATGGGGAAAGATGGCAATGCGCCTCTGAAAGAAAACAGAGAGCAGACGTCTGAACCTTAATGGAACTCAAACTGTGGTCCTTATCCACATCGTCCTGCAAAAAAGCCAGGACTGTAGGCAGATCAACTACCTGTGACAGGTCCTTGTCAGCAAACCAAGATAGGAAGGTCGACCAGACACAATGGTAGATCTTTAAAGAAAAGGTTTGCGGGCACCAAGCATAGTAGCCACCACACGAGAAGAAAACTCTTTCTTCCTCAATATTGAGGATTCAATTTCCAAGCCATCAAGGCTAGCTGATGATCATCCTCTTTCCACAAATAACCCTGTAGAAGAAAATCCGGACAGCAAGGGAGCCGGAATGGATCTGCCACCGACAGATCCAGGAGCTCCGGAAACCAAGCGTGGCGAGGCCAATACAGAGCAATCAGAATGACTGGACAACGCTCCAGTTATAATTTCCATAACACCCTGTGCAACATTGGGAAGGGAGGAAAAATGTAGGCCAGAGGGAATATCCAAGGAATGGACACTGCATCCGCCGCCAGAGCTAAAGGGTCCCTCCATCGATAGCAGAACCTCGGAAACTTCCTGTTGTGTCTTGCTGCCATAAAGTCGATGTAAGGAAGACCCCATTTCTGAACAATGAGGGTGAACACCTCTGGGTCCAGCTCACACTCTCCGCTGTCCACTGCGTCTCGACTGAGGAAGTCCGCCATGACATTGTCTCTGCCAGGAATGTGCACTGCCGACATAGCAGGAACGTGTTCTTCTGCACAGGACAAAATAGCCTTGACTTCTAACCAAGCAGCGAGACTTCTTGTTCCACCTTGCTTGTTGATGTAAGTCACGGCCGTGGCGTTGTCGGACTTTAACTGGACCGGACAGTCTTCCAGTTGAGATTTCCAATGACGAAGGGCATGAAATATCGCTTTGATGGGAAGAAGAGATTCCTCCGGAGACCACTGACCCTGAACACCCTGTTTAGGTTATTTAAAACAGCCCTGATCAGGCCTGCAGCCAAGGGCTCCGGATCAGCCTCAAAAGGGTCCCCAAAAAACTGAGAGGAGCCCACCGTAGAACATTCCTCAACATCTGAATCTACCAGCAGTTCCTCCTCAGAGAAGTCTGATACGCCAGGTACACACTAAGGCTTTGGCAGGGAAGACATGACGAAGGAGGGGTTTGCCAAGAATGAAAGACCCCCTGTAACTGTGATGGAAAAAGTTTCAATGTGGACTTAAGGTCCCTAGTAGCAGTCTTGAACTCTTGCACTCAAACTAGCTCTAATGCATGGCTGGAGGTTCCTGGTAGACTTTCAGGGACATCAGAACATGCTGGGCATAAATGACCTGAGAATTCTTTAGGTAGCTCTGAATGACAGGAAGAGCAATGTGCAATAGGGGAGACAGACGCCAGTCTCCTCAGTCTTAGGTCTGTCCCCAAGCTCCAACGGTATAGACATTCTCACAGTGTCAAATAACTTTACTGTATAAGAAATTACCCAATTACAGTGTATAGGATTAAAGTTTCACCCCCAAAATCACTAAAATAAACTTATCTGGCAGACGAAGGGTTAATCAGCAGAGGAGAGAAGGAGAGTCCTAGCCCTGCATAGGATACTCGTTCTGGAAATGGCACAAAATGGCTGCCATGGCGGGAGCCAATCAGAAACTAGCGTACAAAGCAAGCACTCATGGGAAATGTAGTTTTCCCAGAAAAGTACCCCAAACAGTGCCCGAAGCCCCCTGAGCCCCCCCCCCCCAACAAACTAGAAACATGAACCAGATGATAGAGCAAGGGCAAACAAGTAAAATGAGCCATCTCTGAAGTCGCTGGGTTAAGCGGTTGCAGAGATATGTCCCAAACTGTACAGTCCCATAGGAGTGAATGGAGCAATGGCATCTATACTCAAATTTTACAATATTGACATATAAAAAAATAAAAAAGCATGAAATATCACTAGAACATGTTAGGATACCCCAAAAAACACTGAGCCAGGAGGAAAAGTGTCAGAAAACCCACCAAAAGATGCAAAATCAACAGCTAAAAGGGTTAAAGAACCACATACATCTGCTCCAAAACACCCAACAGACATACAGATGAACCCAATGAGTGCAGGAGTGTGCAATAGGAACTCCAAAGGTAAACCCCTGTGCGGAGGGGAACTGTGGGACATGTGGACCTGCAGCACTCAAAGGGTTGCTCACCTTTCTTGCAGATCTTCCTTCTTCAGATTACCATGTATTAAGAAAAAACCTCGGTGGGCAACTCCTGAGGAAAGAACTTGTAGCCAAGGTTTTCCCCTCAGGGCTTAAGGTACACAAAAAGCACCTGGTCACTGAGCTAGCCACATGTAAGGGCATTGTCAGTTATGGTAATCCGCCTAATGGTGGTATTCCATTTCTAACAGATAAATAAAAAACTTCTAAAGCTATAGCAGAACTGTTCTCTTGCCTGTGTCTTCACCAAGGAACAAATCTTTCTGGAGCTGGATGGCTAGCTGCAGCCAAGGAGGGAAAGTAGTCTCCATCCCCTGCATAGAAGTCTAGAATTGTTCCTGCCTACAATTAAAGGGGTGGATCGCCTACCCAGAGTTACCAGTAACCTGTATTGGACAACAGAGTAATTAATATGTCAGTCAGTGTGCTTTATACAAAAAATAAAAATATATATTTTTTTTTAATTCACTGCCCCAATTTACACCTGTGTCCCACCCTAGTCTTCCTCTCTGTTCTCAGTGGTTTGTAGGACTCGGGACCTCAGCTGCTGCAGCATCGCATTGGAACAGACTTGTCATTCACAGCTTTGTTGGTCAAGGGATCTGCTGCAGTTACAGGTCATACTGTCCTGGCCTTTGATGGACAAGTAGCCTTTCACTGTCACCTCAACCCTGCGGGCAACAAGTCATGTTACATGTTTCTTAAAAAGGTTTTGTGGCCATTCCATTTATGGAAGCGCGACTGCTGTCCATGGACATCAGCGGTACTATAGGGGGATACGTGAAAATCCCCAAAACATTTCACCCATTTAAAATTGGGCACTTAAAGGGATAGTAATACTTCGTTTTATCTTTATTTTATTTTGTAGGCATTAAAAAAACATTTAGAACTATATAAGTCTTATCTCTCAAACCTTTATGGTTTGAGAGATATTCACAAGCAAAGTATCCCCCCCCCCGTTCAGCCAGATCAGAAGGGAGGTGCCCAGGTAGACTGCAAAGAGGGACAATCTTCAATTAAGATAAGGGAAAAAACCTGAAAAACTTGTCAAGGGGAGCAGTGCTTTCATTGTTCTCATAGGAAGAAGATTGTCCCCTTCTGTTATCTGTCTGGTCTATGGACTGCATTCCACATCTGAGAAGAGATGGCTTACACTAGGTAAAAGGGGCGGGAGGGGAAACATTGCTTGTGAATATCTCTCAAACTATAAAGGTTTGAGAGATAAGACTTATATCGTTCTTCATGTTTTTTTAATGCCTACAAAATAAAATAAAGTTAAAATGAAGTATTACTATCCCTTTAACCCCCACACCACCCAAATGCTAGAGAGGCCTCTGGCTCAGAGCTTTATACTATATGTTGGACAACATTTAGCATCCAAAGAGACAAATCTTGTCAAATCAACTGAGTTTTCAATGGTCTCCTACGTAAAATTGACTTTCCCCTCATATTTACTCCAAGTTTCTTTTCTATGACCCTCCATCAGCTGTGACAAAAAGAAAGTTAACCCTCTGAGTGTCAGAAAGGTATTCAACTCATTGCTTAGCAATGGGCTGGCTATCCCTCTGGAACTCAGAAGGTTAAGCATTAGACTACGATGAGAAATAAACTGAATTATTACAATCAGGAACACTGATGCCTCACCAGATAACAGACAGTCAAATTAATCTGTCTGTTTGCATTCTAATTGAATGCTTTATTCTATGCGCGGAGGCCCCTGCTGTTTGCCAGGCTTGTCTGTTTGTCTTCCAGCTGAGTCAGTAGCTTAGGGCTGGCTAACCTGTGGTTTCCCACCTACTGTTAGACTATAAGAAACACTCATTGCTACACAAGGTTTAACCCCTTAGTGACTACATCTTTTTGACACAAGGACAAGAGCAATTCTGCTCTTAATATGCCTTTTGGTCAACCGTATTTTTCCTCCAATTCATTTAGTCCACCCACAGAAATTATATACCAATTTTTTTTAAGTAGGACTTTATTTTTATACTATATATCTATCTCTATAGATATCTATAAACAACACACCAAATAATAAATAAATGAAACTAAATTGAAAAAACCCGACAACTTTTCATAGGTTTTCCGGTCATATTGTGTGCTCAATTGGTTCCTTTTTAATGGTTCACTTTTAAAACATTGTGCAGCTACGCTACACATTAACTCTTTGCGTGCCAGAAGGTTATGCATGTCAACGTGATGAAAAGGGTGACATGAGAATTTCGCCCTGCGTAAAAGCACTAGATTCTCATGTTGCATCCTTAAAGGGATAGTAATACTTTATTATTACTATCCCCCCATATTGTACATATTTGTAAACCAAGTTAATATCCCCCAGGTTCATCTCTCAAACCTTTATGATCTGAGAGATAACTGAAGGCAAAGTTCCCCCCTCCCTCCCCTGAAGTCAGCGTTGTGCTAACTGCAGGGGAAGTCTGTTGTACGACAGGCGGCTCTGCAGCTGAGCCGAGATCCCATTAGTGACAAAGAATTATTTCACTGAAATGGTCTTCTACGTGTGCTTGGTTTGTGCTTGGTTTGCAAGTACATGGAGAAGACCATTTCAGTGAAATAATTATTTGTCACTAACGCGATCTCGGCTCTGCTGCAGAGCTGTATGAAGAATGTCAGACCAGTTATCCCTGCAGTCAGCACAACGATGACTTCAGGGAAGGGGGAGGAAGGGAGGAACTTTGCCTTCGGTTATCTCTCAAACCATAAAGGTTTGAGAGATGAACCTGGGGGTTATTACATTATTTTACAAATATGTACAGTATGGGGGATAATAAAGTATTACTATCCCTTTAAACGATGCTTCAACTCAATCCACAGCATTGGCCGCATACCAAAAGAACTACAAGCAACATTGGACTTTACAGTTGTAGCATGGTTAACCCTTTCAATGCCGGAGATGTCTCCAATCATTGGGAACCTCTCTGGACCTTGAAACATACAAACAAAACCGCTCACATAGATACACTTGCAATTTAAAAGTAAAAACGTTGTTTCCTTTATTGCGATACAATGTATAATTCCAAATACCTTCACAATTCGATATCTCGAAGAAAACGAGGAGAGACTTTTTGGAGATATTCAAATATACCCAGCAATTGGTGCCATACACAACCCTTCACAGATCAACGCGTTTCGCGCTATATGCGCTTAATCATGACCGTCTCTCTCTGGACCTCAAAGGGTTAAAGGGATAACAATACCTGGATTTAAGAAGTTTTAATATTGTTCATATGAAAAAAAATAAATTAAATGAAGTAAATACTGTTGCTTAAAGTTATATATTTTAAGAGTTATAAGCTTTTAAAGTTTCCCGTCCCTCCTCTTTTACAGAAGCCGGCACTCTAGTTGACAGATTGAGATTCTGGTCATGTGACCGGGCGGCTCTTCAGCAGAGCCGAAATAGCGTTATCTACAAAGAAATACTTCATTAGAACGGTTTACAAAGTGTGTCAGCCTCAGCGTTTGTCTTTTCCAAGTTTAGACCATTTTTATCTTGTCAGGAAAAAAATGACATCAGACAAAAAAAAAAGGGACGTTGATTTTTTTCTGAAAATACCTTACAATATTACAGTAGATTAAACCACGCAGAAAATGACCGAAACGTGTCTGAGAATTGGCGGGCCATGGTGTAAGAACTTTTTTATTCTGATTACAGACAATTTCAGTTACCACCACTTTCTGCACATCTCGCCCCAAGTGGGTAAAAAAGAACTCCTTTCTGACTCCCAATGGCAGTCAGATATTTCTCTGGATCAACATGCTATCTGGTTTGAATCCAACTGTTACAATTCTCAGTATTGCTCTGTGCTAGATAGGCATACCTGGGAACTCTCCGGATTTGCCCCGGAGACTCCGGTTCTGACAGAGCTTTACCGGGTCTCCGGGGCAGAGGCAGATTCCTCCGGATGTGGGGAGTTTCTATTGAAACTCTGCCACATCTGCTTTTTCTCCCGTTGTGCCTCCGTCCCCAGCCTTCTGTGTGACACATTTAACCCTCTGAGTACCAGAGTGGTACGGAATGCATTGCTTTGCAATGCATTCCGTACCACTCTAGCACTCAAAGGGTTAAACCCCCCCCAACACTCGAGTTAAGCCCCGCCCCTTTTTGACGTGATTAGCGTCATTTTTGTTACCCCCTGCTGAACAGAGGACTACCCTCCAGGTAGCCCTCAACTGAAAGTTCCCAGGTATGTAGATAGGTATCCATTATTATTTTAAAGCAATTACAGTATATGCAAGCACAGCATTCCGAGACATCCTCTTGTTCGGAGTTCAGCCCTGAGTAAATCGTTCCTTGGATAGTTCTTTTTATTGACCTCAAATACGCATGTAAACAGTAATCATATTCCCCATTAGAAGTCTTCTCTAATGTAAACAAACCTAGTTTGGCTAGTCCCTATAACTCTGTTTCTCCAATCCCTTTATCAGTATTGCTTAGGACACAAATGCCTCTGTGTAGTGAGCGCTCGGCAGGATGCAACTGGGTCAGCAGCTTCAATGCAGAAGGGGATGTTATCAACAAAAGAGGTGGGAGGAAGGATACTAAAGATCTTAAATTGTTTAACCCCTTAAGGACTGTGAAAATTTGAAGTCGTTTTCACTTAAGGACCGGTGCAATTCTGACCTTTTTGACTATGTCTTTGTTCAACAGTGTTTTCCCTATCATGCTTTTATTCCACCCCCATAAATTATATACTGTTGTTGTTTTTTGTTTTTACACACAAATAGGGCTTTCCTTTGATACCCCACTTATATGGATAACCCACCATTTACTTTATTAAAATTTAAAAAAAATAAATAAAAAATTGGGTGCAAAGGGTTAAATTTTTATGGGGACTGCATGAAAAGTATGACCGGTCAGTCATACCTACAAAATGCGCAGTTTAAAGTGGCCACTGTCCCCCCTGGGTGTAAATCCCCATGTCCCTTTTTCTCCACCCTAATTTCCCACTTTTTTATCTATGACATTTGGTGGTGTGTATAAGTGTATTACATTGCTCCACAACAATCGTACTCCCAGTTTTGTTTAATAAGATATTTTTTTGTTAAAAAAAAAGAAAAAAAAAAAAAAAAAAGTGTTGTTTTTTTTTTTTCTGAAAAGTGTATCATTGCAGGTCAAAAATTGACCTGCATTTAGCCAGCCTCCAGCACCAGCGGTGAAGGGGTTAATACCCCCAGCTGCTGTATTTTCTTTTTCCACTAGGTGTCTCCTCTATCCCTTACTTTGATAGTAAGGGAGACAGAGGAAGAGAGGAGACATAGAGGCAGTATGCTTTGCGTACTGCCTCTATCACTCAGAATGCCGGTACATGTGATCGCTGCTACGGCGATCACATGAACCGGCACAAGCAAGAAGGGCTGAGACTGAACTCCCCGGTCTCTGAGCGTTCAGTCTCAGCTTGGAATGAATTATATCAGCGTGCAAGGAGGCACACTGCTATCATTTAAGCCATGACGGTCCTGGACCATCATGGGTTATTAAGGGGTTAAACAACTCGGGATTAGAGAATGAGTGACTGTAACGCTAATTATGTACAATAAAAAAAAAATATATTAAACATTACCCTAACAGACTTCACACATTATACACAAAGATCATAAAGGAAAGAGACATTATTAATACATTTGTTTTGCTGCCCAAAAGTAATATTCAAATTGACCTCGTTAAGTTCAAAGTAAAATATAGTCTTTCTTCTCTTCTGACAAGGCAAAGTCTAAAGTGACTTCTGAATCTATTAGAGTGAAGAAAACAATTTTCTCTATTCTACAACATAGCTTTTGTAATGACTGAGAACCTTAGATACGAGATATTTCTCCAGCGCACGGTGAGGACAGCTCACTAGCATCCGGGAAGTGAATACACAGACTCACGGCCTCGCTTTTTGGCTCAGTGCTGCGCTTAAGCAGATGTCATGGCAACAGAATTTTGCACTACAGACATAGAAAGGGCCTTTCAGCAAAGTAACATGGCTAAAACGCACTCCAAGATACCCAGTGGGTTAACCCTTTGCGTGCCAGAGGAGGTACCTGGGACTCAAAGGGTTAATGGAGATTCTTTATTAACTCGTGGCCTGACAAAGCCCAATGATTTCTCAGTATACAGACTCAGAACAAATGGGCACCTTACCCAAAACCAACAAGTGACAAAGTACTAAAATGAACAATCTGTGGAAACCTGTTGATTTAAAGAGAAATAAAGAAACAGAAAAGTTGCTCTTAAAGGAGACCATCACGAATTCTAGTGGACAGTATGAATTTGCTCTTTGTGCCATTGCTCAAGACATAGTATTCAAAGGGTCCTGGATGCGAGGTCCATGGAGGTGGACATGACAGTGTTTCTTCTAAACTGATGCTCGAGAATATATAACCCGTTGAGTGCTGAAGAGGTGGCAAACTCAATGAGAAGCAGTTGATGGTATTTGGCACTCAGAGGGTTAAGGAATAGTGTGTGCTACACACCACTTTGCTCCTTAACCCCTTAGTGACCATCCGTGCGTGCACACGGCCGGCACTTAACGCCCGCCGAACATTTTTTTTTTTCATTTGTTTAAATGACTTCCGGTACCTACATGTACATCGTCTGTCCACCTGGGGCATCCGCTCGGGACGTACATGTACATCGTCTGTCCACCTGGGGCATCCGCTCGGGACGTACATGTACATCGTCTGTCCACCTGGGGCATCCGCTCGGGACGTACATGTACATCGTCTGTCCACCTGAGGCATCCGCTCGGGACGTACATGTACATCGTCTGTCCACCTGGGGCATCCGCTCAGGATGTACACGTACATCCTCTGTCCACCTGGGGCATCCGCTCGGGAGGTACATGTACGTCCTTGGGTGGTAAGGGGTTAAAGGGATAGTAATACTTAATATGTAAAATATATTTTGTAGGGTTTATCCTCCCAAGTAAAACAAGAGTACTCCCACTGCTGAAATGTGCTTTATTCAAAAGTTATTACAGCTCAAACTTGAATTTTATTTGCTGCAATATCACAGTGACCTGACATTGTACAGTGGCGCTGTTGCTACACCATCCTATGGACATCTTTGGTCAATTAACCATCAACCCCTATAGGATGAGGTAGCAACAGTGCCACTGTACAATTTCAGGTCACTGTGATACTGCAACTAGAAAATTCAAGTCTGAGCTGTAATTACTTTTGAATACAACATCTTTAAACAGTGGGAGTTTCTTTGTTTTACTCAGAGGGATAAACACTACAACATAATTTTTTTCACATATTAAGAATTACTATCCCTTTAAAGGGTGAAGATAACCATGTGTAGAGGTCCAAGTATGATGTTGTAGGGCCCTGCCTATCTTGTCCGTCTCCATAGAAACCACCGTCAGGACTGACAGAAGATATCCTATGAACAAAGACACCGGGCAAAATTCACAGGGGCAATTAGGATTTTCTGGCCATAGTAAGGAAAGTGATGGGGGTTATGAAAAATCTATAAACTGAATAAAAAGTACTGTTGAACGTAACAACAGATTTCCATTTGTATCCAGCAATTTGTTCATAACTCCTCGAAATAGGTGACTGTTGTCAACAAACCAAGAAAACACAAATAAATGAGAAAATAACTAACCACGTTCAGCAGAACAATGCTAGAAGATGATAAAACTGAAATGATAGTCTCTAGATATACACAACAGATCTGAGGAAAACACAAACAGACCATATAAAGCAATGGAGTCAAACGGCATTCCTACAGGGCTGAGACAGTGCAGGTTTTTGAAATATCCTTGATCCTGCACGTTAGCTCAGTAATTTCACACTGCAACAATCAGGGATATTGCATAATCCTGCACTGTTTAGGCCCAACAAGAGACAGACAGACAGACAGACAGACAGACACACACGCGAGCGATAGAGATATGCTTCACTACTGTAATGGGGGCCATAGACCAAGGAAAGTGTTCATGTAGATTTCCTTTAAAAGGGATAGTAATACTTAAGTATTACTAATCCCTATAGCAAAGCCCTACTTAAAAAAAAAAAACGTATTGCCCCCCGTGTCATCTCTCAAACCTTTATGGTTTGAGAGATAATCGCTCCTAAAGTTGCCCTCACCCTCCCCGTAGTCAGCATTCTAGGAAGAGAGTCGTACGACTTTCAGGTGGCTCTCCAGCACAGCTGGATCGCGTTACTAAAAATGAAAACTTTCACTGAAATGGTCTAGGTGTGCTTGGTTTGTAAGCACACGTAGAAGACCGTTTTAGTGAAAGTTTTTTTTTTTAGTTAACGCAATTGCGGCTCTGCTGCAGGGCCGCCTGATGATCTCTGACCGGATTTCCCTGAGTCAGCTAGAATGCTGACTACGGGGAAGGGGGGAGGGAGAGGGCAACTTTAGGAGCGATTATCTCTCAAACCATAAAGATTTGAGAGATGACACTGGGGGCAATACGTTTTTTTAAGTAGTACTTTCCTATAGGGATTAGTAATACTTAAAGCAGTAGTAATTAAAAAAAAAAAAAAAAAAATTTAAGGGATAGTAGTGTTTCATAATAAAAGTAGCTCCGATTAACCTTCAGGGTATTTGTGCCATGGAGAGTGTTATTTCAATACTGTCACAGTTGTAGTACAAGAGTAATTGAATGATAAAGTATCCTCCTCCCGCCCCTTTTACCTAGTGTAAGTCTCCTCCCCTCAGATGCTGAACCTGGTCTCTTGACTGGACAGATCACAGCAAGGGACAATCTTCTTACTGTGATCATAAGGAAAACTCTGCCCCCCTTGACAGGTTTTTCCTTATGATCCCTGAAGATTGTCCCTCTCTGTGATCCATCCGGATATTTTAGAGTGACGTATTGCCCTGCAGTGTAGGGAAACTACTTCCTTATCTGCAGGGCAAGTTTGCTGGGCACTAGGTCCTAATTTCTAGTTGCCATGGCGACCCAGTCCTGGGAATTTGTTGAACCCTGGGATATACAATTAAATAACACTGTACTCCATGCAGCATCTGTAGAACATCTGTTTTCTGAGGCCTAAAATCCAGTCTAACTGATGCTCTAAGGGAGCAGACATTCCTGGACAATTACTGGAAGCCATAGGAAAGACAGGACTATCAGTAAATGCTTTTATGAATACAGGTGAAGTTGGCACCAATAACCACCAAATGACTTTAGAGCTTATTTCACAATACAAAAAGCACAAACATTATTAAATACAATGGGGTAGATGCACTAAGGTGTGATAAAGAGGTGATAAAGTGGAGATAACTTCTCCAGAGATATCACTTCTCCAGTTCCTATGTTATTTATGGAGCCTATGCACTAAGATTTCTACAGCTTTGGAGATATTAGTGAATAGGCTCCATAGAATAACATAGGAATTGGAGAAGTGATATCACTGGAGAAGTTATCTCCACTTTATCACCCCTTAGTATATAACCCTTTGAGAGCCAGAGGGGCACGGAACGCATTGCTTTGGAATGCGTTCCGAACCCCTCTGGCACCCAAAGGGTTAATCGCCATTCTCTCTCTTAAAAGGACAATTTACAAACCAATTAAAAAGAAAGTTAAGGATTAAATTTTAAGGCTGTAACAAATATTTCATTTTTACATGTGCTAGATGTAAGTAAAGTTGTATAAAACCATTTTTGGTGTTCACGTTACTACCCCGTCACCACCACCACAAACAAAGGAAAAATGTACATTATCTACTAGTAGATGTATAAAAATAAATAAATATAAATATATATATATATATATATATATATATATATATATATATATATATATATACACACACACACACACACACAATCACATCACTACTCTAGGAACCAGAGACTTTTTTTTTTTTTTTTTTTTTTTTTTTTAAGCCATGGATTTATAATAGAACATGGATTATAAATAATATATGGTGCATTGTATGAAAACAAAAACTTTTAAACACAAATTGACGTCCTTGTTAAAGGAACTCTAATTAAAAAGGTTGATATAATAATATATATATGGAAACATAAAGTTAGCATATGTAAACCATGCATTCAAACCTCACTAGCATTCAAAGGGATTAACATTCCAGTTTAAAATCAGCCAAAATATTTATTTTTCCCCTAGAACATAGGCGACTCGCCCCAGTTGTACTTGGTATATCACCCTCATCTGGTCACCGCATACATAACCTTTCTGTACTGGGAAGAGACTACGAAGAGGTATTTACAGAACTGCGCTGAAACCGTGTTGTAACTGGAATGTGCTGGTTCACCAACAGAAATGAAAAACTTGCCACCGAAACCAAACACAAGAGCTTTTGAAATGGTTTAAACTCTTCTTTTTGTGAAGTGGAAGAGCTGGTTCAGTATAAAGTATCTCTGTGCTGTAGAAGTGTAAAGGTGACGTTTAGCCTTTATCTGTCATTCGCTCATGAAGCAGAACTCAAACTGATGCAAAAAATATAAACTCACATTTCATGTGATATCCCTGTAACCCATACGTACCAAGGAATTAACGCCTGAACACTGCATTATTAGGACAAACTTTGAATTAAAGGAATAGTGAAGCAAAAGGAAAACAAAATAATATATTATTCTGATAAAAACTAAGAACAAGAGAACCCTTATGATCTATTAAAGTCTGTTGTTTGTTGTGAGGATATGTGACCTAGAGACAGATTTCAATAGAGACCATTCGCTATAATGCCAAAAATATATAGACATTAATAACTGTAAGACAAACTGATCTGTTAAATTAGGAAACACTTATTCTTAGAGTATATTTACCAGTAATGTGGACAATATGCCCTGTGTTTGTCTATATATTTCATATAGATGTCTACCATAGGACAAAAGTACTAGTCTACAAGTGCTAAACAGGTGTTTAACCCTTTGAGGGCCAAAGAGGTATCCGCCTGGCACTCAAAGGGTTTAAGAGAGGTGTCTTGAATGGCAAAATTCAAAATCCCAACAGGAAAGAGGCTAATATTGTAGTAAATGACTCATACACCGCACAGAACGCACTCAGCATATGACTATAGCGTCCTTTTGATTTCATCACAAAGCAACGACTGATCAGGCAGTGACTGCATACATAAAAGCTCAGTATCATCAAGGGTTTCCACATCCGCCCATGTTACTGCACAGTACCAGATCAGACTCTTACTAATCACCAGAAAAACAGGAGGCTACAGAACAGCCTGCCATTCTAGAGGAAACCACTGCCCAACAGAGAATCTGAATTGCGTTTTCAACCCCTTTAAAGGGGAACTACCACCCCGCAATAACTTTACATTAATTAATTCTTCATCTGGCGACTAGCTGCTTAGTAGCGCTAGTCACCAGAAATATTACCTGGTTTCAAAGATTTTCCAGTTTCTCGGAGGCTCACAGTAGCAGGAAGCACAGACATCTCGTTATAGTGACGTCCGTGCATATGCGCTGTCAGTCCCTTTTGGAGCTGCTTAGTAGCGCTAGTCGCCAGATGAAGAATTAATTAATGTAAAGTTATTGCAGGGTGGTAGTTCCCCTTTAACACTAGACTTATCTTTGAGATAGTTTTAAACGGATAGTAATGTTTCATAATAAAATCAGCTCCAATTAATCTTCATAGTATTTGGGCCATGGAGAGTGTTATTTCAGTACTGTCAGAGTTGTAGTACAAGAGTAATTGAATGATAAAATATCCCCCTCCAGCCCTTTTATGGATGTAACACTGCTTACCTCAGAGCAGCAAGACTGTCCGGATGGATCACAGCAAGGGACAACCTACTGACTGTGATCATAAGGAAAACCCTGGCCCCTTGACAGGTTTTTCAGGTTTTCCCTTATGATCACTGAAGATCGTCCCTCTCTGTGATCCATCCGGACAGTCTTGCTGCTTTGAGGGGAGCAGTGTTATATCAGTAAAAGGGGATGCAGGGGGATACTTTATCATTCAATTACTCTTGTACTACAACTCTGACAGTATTGAAATAACACTCTCCATGGCCCAAATAATATAAAGATTAATTGGAACTGCTTTTATTGTGAAACATTACTATCCCTTTAATTCGCCTCTTACAGTGCATTTGGCTGGGTGCCCTTTTTGTTTCCTAAACACAGCCCTAAATCAGAGGGCAGTGAGTGGAAGAGGTAATGCTGAAGTGTTTCTTGCATTACTGTGTAAACACAAGGCATGTCTGTAGGTTTATTTAGGTTATTATGACAGCCAGTAGGGGGAGCCATAACAGATAAAGTGTGCTTTTACACTAGAGATAGCTGGGAATTCAATTCTACAGAGCAAACATTTCCCACAGAGTTCAATGCCATGAACACATGACCGCAGTCTGAATACACACAAAAACCAAAGTCAGGCAAACCAATTGCACCACGGGGGACTAATGAGAAGTCCCATTAAATTCCTTGAGAGGTCTCCATTGCTCTACAGCAATCCAGGGGTTAAAATCCCCATTTAATATCAATGAGAATTCTATTTGGCCTCCATGGTATACTTGGTTTATTCCACTTTTGTTCCCTCAGAAAGGGGAGACGGGAATTAATTGCTCATAAAGATCCATGGAGAGCGAGGGATAATGATGTTCTATGGCAGGGGTGTGGATATCATTCCTAAAGGGCTCAGGTTTTTGGAATATCCCTGTTACTGTTAATGTGTTGGTTATCGGTTCAGTCTGACCAAAACACGCGCACTGTCTGGGCCCTTTAGGAAAGCAGCCTGACCCCGCTCCTCCGTGGGGACGGCTCTCCCAGGTAACATCACACATCAGTCCTCTGACCAGGAAGAAAGACACAAGTCATGTTATTTGGAATAATATCCTACAAGCAGACAGACACCAAACACTTTTGTTTTTACAGTACTGCGGTAGGTTACAGAGAAAAATAAATACCCCCTCCCATGACTGACCATATCATACATGCGGCCCGCCTGAGATTTTTTTTTTTTTTTACCCAATTAACTAGGTCTAGAAGCCAGTAATACCCAATCCCCTGCCTTCCAATACTGTACTCTTCAAGAATAGATGTCTGTTAAAGTGGAACTTTCATCCACTATAAAGTCAAGAGCAATAATTAAGCAGATAGCAATAGCTTTATAATAGATATGTTACCTCTGAAATGTATCCGATTATAAAGAAATCCTTTATTGTAGGAGACCAGAAGCCAGACATCAGTGCAGACATCTTGTCTGTGCGTCTGCGCTGTCAGACCCGGTCTCCATTGAGAAGCACTGAAGTGTGCCACATGGTAACCGGAAGGACTGACGGCGCAGGAGTACAGACTGCACTAACGTGCCCGTCATTCTCCTACAATAAAGGATTTCTTTATAATCAGATACATTTCAGAGGTAACATATCTATTATAAAGCTAGTCGCTACCTGCTTAATTATTGCTCATGACTTTATAGCAGGTGAAAGGTCAGCTTTAAAGGGACAGTAATGTCACCCCCAAAAAATTGCGTTATTGCTAAAGAATTCATTGGAAAGGTCTAAAAAGTGTGCCTGGTTTGCAAGCACACTTTGTAGACCTTTCCAACGAATGAATTCTTTAGCAATAATGCAATTTCGGCTCTGCTGGTCCCCAGACTGGGATCTCCGGATGTCGGGGGGGGGGGGGGGGGGGGGGGCTTTGAATCCCTATATCTCTCAAACCATAGCGGTTTGAGAGATAGGGTTTGGAACATAATGAATGTTTTAAACTCTACTACACTGTAAAAAATGTTTTTGGGACATTACTGTCCCTTTAAATATCTGAACGGTCATTGTCTTCATCAACAAAAAAAATCCATATTTTGTAATAGCGGACAGGATATAATACATCATTGTTTTAAATAAATAAAAAATAATGCAGCCCTGGCACGTCTGTCTTTCTGATCACAAGGCCTGCGACTTTAAAATCGTGGATACCCTGTGCTACATCATCTTAACTGAGCAGTACAAACCTATAGACCTGCAAATGAGGGGTGGGCAACTGCAGCCCCTAAATGTCCCCCGCATGGCAGGTTTACAGGATATCCCTGCTTTATTACAGGTGGATCGATATGTGACTCAGTCACCATCACAGGCATATCCTGAAGAAATCCAATGTTTCTGGCACTCGAGGTACAATCCCTAGAGTAAACAGAGCTAGATACTCTTCTTTACTATGGAATTTGTTTTTTTCTTTTCTCTTGTTTTTCCCTTACTTTTGGAATCTTGAAGAAAAAAAAATAAAGTAGTAAACGAATCAACATTTGGGTAAAACTAAAGTACCTGGCACATTTCTGCCTCCCAACTGACGAATCAGCTTAGTCTGCCTTACTCTGAAACTAATCCTTAACCACCCCCCCCTTGCCTATGAACTTATTTCTCCCACTTGGAAACCAGAACTTCCACCTATATAAATAAGCATGTTTATATACTCAAGTATGTCAGATGGCTTAAAGGGATAGTAATACTTCGTTTTAACTTTATTTTATTTTGTAGACATGAAGAACGATATACGTCTTATCTCTCAAACATTTATGGTTTGAGAGATATTCACAAGAAAAGTTTCCCCTCCCTCCCCTTTTACCTAGTGTAAGCCATCTCTTCTCAGATGTGGAATCCAGTCCATAGACCAGACAGATAACAGAAGGGGACAATCTTCTTCCTATGAGAACAATGAAAGCCCTGCCCCCCTTGACAAGCTTTTCAGGTTTTTCCCTTATCTTAATTGAAGATTGTCCCTCTCTGCAGTCTACCTGGGCACCTCCCTTCTGATCTGGCTGAACAGTGTTACATCAGTAAAAGGGGCGGGAGGGGGATACTTTGTCATTGAATTACTCCTGAACTATAACTCTGACAGAACTGAAATAACACTCTCCAAGGTCCAAATACTATGATGATTAATTAGAGCTGCTTTTATTATGAAACATTACTATCCCTTTAAGCATAGGCAGTGGATACCCCAGTAATGTTGTTCTTTATCCCCTTACTGCCTGAAGACGTACATGTACGTCCCGAGCGGATGTCCCAGATGTACATCCCGGAAGCCATTTTATGTAATGTAAAAAGATCGGCGGGCGTTAAGTGCCAGCCGCGTGCACGGGGCCGGTCACTAAGGGGGTTAGAACCCATTTGAGTGCCAAAGGGGTACACAATGCATTGCAGGGAAATGCTCTGCATACTTCTCTGGCTCTCAAACGGTTAATGAATGCAACCTTTCCTCCAAGCCCACTCCCCCTTCATCCTCACATTCTGAGACCCAATATACAGAGAACAAACTAAAGGTTCTAGAAGACTGAGATCCACACACCAGTTGTATCAAATGAACACTGCAAAATAGCTTTTTTGATTTATGAACAATCATGTTTATCCCAAATACATGCAGGTATACTATACATCTTTGAGTGGCAGAGTATTTATTATTTCTCAGAGTGAGAGACCATGAGAAAAATCAGCCTCATCTCCCTGTCCTCACAAGACCCAAAGAGGAACGTTTTATCTAAGTGTGAATGCTGAAAATGAGCGGGAGAGCTGCCAAGTAATGTGAACCCTTTTCTCGGCAAAATAGAAGGGGAACCAGGAAGTCAGCTTGTCCTGTGAGTGACTATGATAAATCTGCACAATCACATGGCAGAGACTCACTCTAACTCCCTCCATGGGCAGAGAAGGACTTGGGGAAGTCCAAGTAATTACAGAAGACTTTGTTGACCATGAAGGGAGCAGGGAAGGCTAGTCTCTCTAGCGGTTGTTGGACTACAATTGTTATCTTATCCAGCCTTTGGCTGGCAGAGATTGTAGCCCAACAACTGCTGGATAAAAACAGCCTGTGCACACTTGCCATAAAGGAGAAGTAAAACCTCTTAAAGGGATAGTAATGTTTCACAAAAACAGCAGCTCTAATTAATCATCATAGTATTTGGTCCATGGAGAGTGTTATTTCAATTCTGTCAGAGTTGTAGTACAAGAGTAATTGAATGATAAAGTATCCCCCTCCCGCCCCTTTTACCTAGTGTAAGTCGCCTCCCCTCAGATGTGGAATCTGGTCTCTTGACCGGACAGATCACATTGAGGGACAATCTTCTTACTGTGATCAAAAGGAAAACCCTGCCCCCCTTGACAGGTTTTTTCCTTATGCTCACTGAAGACTGTCCCTCTCTGTGATCCATCCGGACAGTCTTGCTGCTCTGAGGTGAGCAGTGCTACACTAGGTAAAAAGGGCGAGAGGGGGATATTATATCATTCAATTACTCTTGTACTACAACTGACAGTATTGAAACATTACTCTCCATGGCCCAAATTCTATGAAGATTATTTGAAGCTTCTTTTATTATGAAACATTACTATCTCAGCAGAAACAATTAACCTCTTAGGAACTGCACGGTCCGGTGGTGGGTGGCTCTAGAGGTCTACGGCACTTTTTTTTGCCAGATGCATCTTGGGATGGCAGTATGGCATGCAGCCGCTCTGCCATACCACAATTCCATGACATGCTAGGACCGTCACTGGCCCATAATGCACATTCAACAATTAGTCATTGAGGGGTTAAAGGCAAATATGAAGTTTTCCCTTGTTCTTTGGTTCAAGTGATATCTTCAATCAGCCCTGGATATCAGGTCAGTGTAGGTGGCTATGACAGCTGCTGGCAGTGCATGACCCCACTTAACCCTTTCAGGACCAGAGGGGAGTGCAATGCACTGGGAACCACAAATTTTCAGGCTCGCCAACAGGCCAGGCCAGGTGTATTTTGAGAAAATCAAAATGATTGCATCTTTGATGGACTTCCTTGTGCTCAAACAAGGAAACCTAAAGGCCTGTCCTATCAGTGGTCCCTGAATGCATGGATTGAGATCCACCGCTCTTGATTTCCATTCTGGTTGTAGGACCTAGTGAGATATACTAGGTCTTCCCTTTAGTGAAACTTTGCTTATGGAAATGCCTATAGTTTGGGTGAGGGCTTGTGCTTATGTAACACGTATGCTCCTCAGCAGTGCTTCTCAACCCATGTCCTCAGTGGCCACTAACATGCCAGGACTTAGGAATTTCCCTGATAGAACACAGTTGTGCTTAGAAGTGGTTAATTCAAATTAATTAACTGATCTGTGCTCTAACAAGGAAATACTAAAATACTGGCCTGTTCGTGGCTGAGGGCACGGGTTGAGAACTACTGCTCCACAGGGCATACATAATAATAATAAACATTCAGCCACTACCTTAATGGGACAGTAATCCATAAACATTCGTTCATCATGTCCAGCCCATAGCAAATCACCCCATTAATCCAAAGGACGGCAAGAAACCCACTGAAGACATTTCCAATTTAGTCCCAAGTGGGTAAAAAGGTTCCTTCCTGACTCCAAATGTCAGATATTTCCCTGGATCAACCACCTATCTGCATTGAATCCAACGGTCATAATTCTCAATATTGCTAGATGGGTATCCATTACTTTTTTGAAAGCAGTTACAGTATCTGCAAGCACAGCATCATGGGGCAAAGAATTCCATAGCTTTACCACACATACTGTAAAAAATCCCTGCCTTTGTTTTAGTCAAAAGCACCTTTCCTCTAGTCTTAATGGATGACCTCTTCTTCTTAGCTCAGCTCTTTGCATAAATAATTCATTGGATAGTTCTTTGTATTGATCTCGATTATATGTGTAAATGGTAATCATATCACCCCTTAGACGTCTCTTCTCCAATGTAAACAAACACAATTTGGCCACCCTCTCATTAACCCTTAACGACCGGCTGATCGGCACGGCACGGTCAGTTAAGGACCACAGAACATTTTTTTTATTTTCCGCTTCCGGACTCCCCGAACTGCGTGCAGCCGCGGGGGGAGCCCGGAATTCCATAACGGTCATAGTACGTCATGGGTCGTTCAGTCACATTTACCCATGACGTACTATGACCGTCAAGGGCCATTAAGGGGTTAAAACTCAGATCCTCCAATCCCTTTATCAGTTTGTTGCACATCTCTGCACTTTTTCCAGTTCAATATGTTGTAGGGTTTATCCCCCCCCCCCAGTCCTCGAGTAAAAGAAAAGTGAACTCCCATTGCTGTAACGTGTTTTATTCAAAAGTTGTTACAGTTCAAACTTGAATTTTTAGGTGCTGTATCACAGTGGCCTATTTATTTATTTAAGTATTACTACCATTAACGCCTGTCTGAATACTTCCAGATCCTATGCAACCACAGAGCATTATGTTTATATCTCAGTGTGGTTGAGAATTCTCTAGTACTGAAGGGGTTTAAATACCCATTTAAATAAATGGGAATATGTATTGGTGCAGTTGCTTTGTTCCAGAATTGCTCCTTCACTGTGTACAGCCCTAAGCGTTCAAGTGATTCACTGAAAGAAATTGGCAATTAAAATGAGACGCCGAGATGCAGGGGAAAAAATTCACAGTAAGTGGTTTCCTGCCGGGAGATGACAACATCCACAGGGAAAACCTGCAGAGACAGTCTAAACCAGGGGAGGATAACCAGAAGCCCACCAGTGAGGAGGACTACAACATCTCTATTACCCTACAGATGGACAGCCTCAAATTGGCCATCCCTGCTCTAATAACCACCTTCATCTATGTAACTTATTTCTAACTAGTTTAAAAGCCCATGTAAACAGGCCACAGTGCCACCCAGCAGCCTCAGCTGGTGCCCGGAACCTCTCTGCACACTGCCCGCGCTGCAGTCATGCTCAGTACAGAGTGCCCGAACGAGCCGCGGCTGATACGGAGCAGGGCGCTCTGCGCACCTTCCTGGGACCATGACTTCAGTGCGAGCAGCCTCTACTGAGCATGACGGCTTCTGACAAACATCCTAGTGAATATATAGGATTATTATAACCCTGCATAAAAACATCTCCTAGAAATGTAACCCTCACTTAAAGGAAAGTTATTGCAAAGACAAAACTAAGTTAACGTGTAGTGTTTAACCCTTTGAGCTCCAGAAGGGTATTGCAATGCATTGCGTTCCCCTCTGCCACTCAAAGGGTTAAGCTGGCTGTACATCTTATTCTGCAGTCCTGTAATAGTAGTTTATTGGTCAACTGATCTTCTGGTGGCAGCCATTTTGCTTCCAAAAACACATCACTGATGCAAGGAGAGGGGTGATCACAGATATGCTGAAGGAACACAGACACTTCCTGATAACAACCTCCAACATATCTCACTGTGGCCAAAAAAGCCAGAATGGCTCCTAGTATCTTTGTCCTTAAAGGGATAGTAATGTTTCAAAATAAAAGCAGCTCCAATTAATCATCATAGTATTTGAGCCATGGAGAGTGTTATTTCAATTCTGTCAGAGTTGTAGTGCAAGAGTAATTGAATGATAAAGTATTCCCCTCCTACCCCTTTTACTGATGCAACACTGCTCACCTCTGATGTGGAATCTGGTCTTAAGACCAGACAGCTCACAGCAAGAGACGATCTTCTTACTGTGAGAACAATGAAAACTCTGCCCCCATTGACAGCTTTTTCCCTTATGCTTATTGAAGACTGTACCTCTCTGCAATCTACCTGGACACCACCTTTTTGTTCTGAGGTGAGCAGTGTTACATCAGTAAAAGGGGCAGAAGGGGGATACTTTATCATTCAATTACTCTTGAACTACAATTCTGACAGTACTGAAATAACACTATCCACGACCTAAATACTATGATGATTAATTAGAGCTGCTTTCATTTTGAAACATTACTATCCCTTTAACCCTGTGAGTGCCAGAGGGGTACGCAACGCATTGCAGAGCAATGCGTTGCGTACCCCTCTGGTACTCAAAGGGTTAACTTTGGTTCAAAAAAGAACAGCTGCAATCAGTCCTGGATGCAATGTCCATGAAGGTGGACATGACCACTACTAGGCGAACTTCTGGACCCCAAACGCCACCCATCATGGCACTCTTCCCCCACTCAAAAACACTGAACTTCCAGTTGTTGGAGCTTGAACTACAGAAGTCTTGTTAGCAAGTGGCATGTCCACCCCCATGAACATGACAACCATGAAGGATTTACATTATCTCTTGGAGAAAATGCTAAATTCAGAGCGGCCATTAGGGTTTGTGAAGTGAGATGTTACTGTGAGTTGCAATTGCTCCTTTAAGTCAGGTAATAAATTAGACATTTCTTTACACAATCAGGGAGTGTGTGTCTTCATACTTGTTGCTCAATATTTACTTAACAACTCAGTAGTAGATAATAGCAAAACTCAATTAGTAATAATAAAAAATATAATAAACAAGACGCCCATTGTAATGCCTTGTATTAGTGATTTTCAGAAGAATGCATCTGAACACCTCAAAAGGACAGATAAAAGGGCTAGACTTGCGTAAATGTAAGTTTGGTGACACATTCCCTTTAAAGATACAGTATGTATTTTACCAGATCCATAGATGGCAAACGTATTATATGACCTCCTGAACAGGTTACCCCCAGTGTAGGCAATATTTGGCTCTCCAGTCGCTGGAAACTACAACTTACATTAGCCCCAGTCAGCCATTGGTTGGGGATGAGGCAAGTTGTATTCCCCAACAGCTAAAGAGGAAAAGGATGCCTATACCTTGTTACTTCAATAGGTCAGGTCTGCCAATTCTTCAGTACCCACCCTGAGACAAGTTATTACCATAAAGAGGTATGTGAGGAGCCCACCAAACAGGAGAGAGCATCCTTCCTCACTGCACCCTTTGGCTGGGTCCTACGGACTCACCAAGCCTAGTCCCTATCTCACAGCACCCAATACGCACACACCACTCAGTCTATTTATACACAGACACACACACTGGTTTTATTGCACAGGATTATGCAATGACGAGACTATGCAAAGCTGGAGTTCAGTCAACATGTGACAGGTAACAAGACAAAAGGGAAAGTCATTTATTACCAACAAGAATGCAATTAAAATTATTGAGGCCATACATACAACGTAAAGTGGAGCAACTTCAGGACAAGCCAATTACACCTGTGTGTGTGTGTGTGTGTGTGTGGGGGGGGGGGGAATAGTAAAATGAGAAGGTTGTGAATTTTTTTTTTTTTTTTTAATATAAGTGGAACTTTTAACTCCTTGAATGCTACTTATGCAAGACTTTGCAAGTCAATGCATTGTAGACCTCTCTAGCATCCAAGGAGTTAAAGGGGAATCTATCACTCCTACACAACTTTGTGTAAATTGTTTTTTATAAACACTATATTTGATATATAACAAAACATTTGTTTGCCAAAATTAAAAAAATAAGTACAGCCCTGCACCTACCTCTGGACAGACTGCAGTTACCTGATCCGTACCGCAGTCTGCCACCGCTCCCCTCCCTCTGTCCAGCCTCCTCTGATGACGGAGGTTTTTTATCTGTAAGCAGGAGCGCTCTCATTGGCAGAGATCGATTTCTGGCCAATGAGATCGCTCCAGCTTACAGACAAAGCCTGCGTCATCGGAGGGGGCTGGACAGAGGGAGGCAGAGTGGCAGACTGCGGCACAGATCAGCTACCTGCAGTGCAGGAAAGTGCAGGATTGTATTTATTTTTGGCAAACAAATTTTTAAATTTGTAACAAAAGAAAAAAAAAAAAAATTGTTTGCCTAAATTAAAAAAAAATAAACATACTTAACATACTGAAGCAATTGCAGCAGGGAGAGCAATCTGTGGATTTCCGATTGTTTGGGTTCTATAAATCCCATAATCCACAGCCAGCCTCTAAGTTATAGTCACACAACCACCACAAAGCCACAATTTGCTGCAATTCATGGATTCCAAGACTAACAGAACTGTGAATTAATTTACACAACTAAACATATAAAGTGTACACACACTGTGCATTCAAAAACCCAACAAGTATCTCCATGGCCCTCCAGCTCTACTCCGTATGTATAAATCACAGCCACGTGGTGTTACTGCGCCATCAGGTTATGGGGAATTACAGAACTAGCTACATTTTTTGCTGGTTGGATGTTTTCCTGCAACTTATCGCTGACATGAACCCTCTAGATACCAATACAGCTCAATGGATTTCCTGGAAAAAAATAATGTTTTTTCTTCCACGATTCAAAGTTCACACTTGGGAGAAAAAAAAAAAAATGTAAGGAAATATAGTCTGATACAGCACTGAAAGATTAACCCCTGCGAACCAGAGAGGCATTCAAAGTCTGGATAGACAGATAATTGGATATTGCAGTCAAATTACCCCTTTGAGTGCCAGAGGGGTATGCAACACATTGCGAAGCACAGTATAGTTTCACTTTGTTTTAATCTCCCAATAGCAAGCGAACTATAATTTAAATAATAAATGGCCTGGCAACCAACAAATATGTCAAGCAGGGCTGGAAAAATCCAAGGAGCCTGACAAGCAGGACTCCTAAAAGGTCACTCCTAACCCCTAAATCCTCGAGGGGACTTGTATTCTCACTAGTTTTAAAGCCCGTATACACGGACACTGGCGATGCTGCAGTCATGTGCAGTACTGAATGACCAAATGCGCCACGGCTGATACGGAGCGGGGTGCTCCGAATTCAGACCAGAGTCCTCTCTGTGCACCTTCCGCAGGCAATCTGTACTGCGCGTGACTGCAGCGCGCAGCCGTCTACTGCGCATGATGGCTTCTGGCAAACACTCTTAGCTAATTATAATATAGCATGTGTGCATGTGACCTTCACCGGTTCCATGAGTTAGAATGACAGCTTTTTCACGTGATTTTGATGCAAATTTTACAATTTCTTTTCTTTTTCTCCCAGAATCCCTTGCTCTTTAAATAAAACAGCTGATTAAAAAGTCACTAAAAATGCTGCTCCAGCTGATCACAAAATGAAGCTCCCCGTGTTAGTAGTGTGATTCCACTGAAACCCAAGCCAAAGGTCTAATGCAGTTGAAACACTCAAGTTGTATTGATAATGATTAAATAACCTGGGTGCAGTGCTCAACACCATATGGTATCCATTTAAAGGGACAGTAATACTTGAAAATAAGTTTATTTTATATTGTAGTCCTTAAAAAACATGAAAAATGATATAAGTCTTATCTCCCAAACCTTTATGGTTTGGGAGATATTCAGAAGTAAAGTTTCCCCTGGAGTGATGTCATTGCTCCACCCCTCAGATTTGGAATCCGGTCGCTTGACCGGCAGTGCCTCTCCAGAAGTGCTGAGATCATGATCTTTAAAAAGAATTTCTTAATTGGAATTGTCTACAAAGTGTGCTTTCAAGCCAGGCACGCTTTGTAGACCGTTCCAATGAAGTAGTTATTTTCAAAGATCGTGATCTCGGCACTGCTAAAGAGCTGCCGGTTGCTCTGTGGACCGAATTCCAAATCTGTCCACTAGATGGCAGACTTGGCTGAAACAGCCAGGAAAAGAGAACTTTTCTTTATTATACATGTGAATATCTCCCAAACCATAAAGGTTTGGGATATAAGACTTATATCATTTTTCATGTTTTTTTAAGGGCTACAACATAAAATAAAATTATTTTCAAGTATTACTATCCCTTTAACTCTGAGTGCCAGAGGGGTACGGGACGCATTGCAGAGCAGAGCAATGCGTTCCGTACCCCTCTGGCACTCAAACAGCTAAAAAGTCGCAAATAAAATATTGCGAGGCTAGTAGCCGCATTAACCATGCATGAAAGCATGAGATTGTCATGTCGCTCACATTACAGTACATTATGGGATGCCACCATACTGTAAGCGACATGACAATCTTGCACTGTCATGCAGGGCGAGATTGTCATGTCACCATTTTGAACAGGGCACCTGGTAACTGTATCATCTTTCGCATGCAACCATTTAAAGCGGAACTACCACCGCAAAACAACTTTAGCTTAAATAACTTCCCATCTGGCGACTAGCTGCTTAGTAGCGCTAGTCGCCAGAATTATTTCCTTATTCAATACATTTATCAATTCTTCCACGGCTGACAGGCAGGACGGATCGCGGACATCTTGCCCTAGTGATGTCCGCACGCCTGCTCTGTCAGTCCCTTCCGGAGCCGAATGGCTACTAGCAAAGCCTCCTAGAGCCGGTTGTGACTGACAGAGCAGGCGCACGGACGTCACTATGGCAAGATGTCCGCGATCCGTCCTGCCTGTCAGCTGGGGAACAATTGATAAATGTATTGAATAATAGACCACAACATATAGCGGAGCATTACCTATTTTAGAACATGATACCTTTAATTACCCGTATAAGGACCAGGAAGATGTGTAACACATTACACAGCAAATCACCCCATACCCATTTGGTCTTTAAAGGGTGAAACCTAAGATTCTGTATTTTAGGACGAGCTTTGCCAATATAAAGATTGGGCAGTTATTATCAATAACGGCTACATTACTAACTTTGGCCACGACACACCAAAATAATCTTGTGATTTTACATCTACCGGTTTTACAGTTATTTCCCCAGAAACCCTTTCACGTCACCCGAGTCCTAAGTATTTTTTAACAAAACAGGAAGCAAAAATACTGTTTACATATTAACCCTTTTGCTGTCACCCAATATAACTGTTCATTGTATTTTGTCTCCCTTTGCCCCTCAGCACTGCTGTATAAATGTACCTACCAAGTCAAATAAATTACTGATTTAACCCTTTGAGTGCCAGAAGGGTACTCAAGACATTGCAGAGTAATGCGTTGCTTACCCCTCTGGCACTCAAGGGTTAAATACGTTTTGTGTACAGTTTTGCAGACCTGTAAAACCCACAAAAACATTGAGAGGCCAGTATCAAACTATTGAATACTTGTGTAAAAGCCTGCGTACACGGGCCAAAGTGCATAAAACTGCAGAACTACACCTCCCAGCATGCTGTGCTTTCAGGCAGTGTCTACTGTGCATCACTGCATTGGCCTGTGTTTGGGCAGTCTCTACTGTGCATGACTGCATCGGACAAACATGCATCTGGCCTTTTATATTATAGGATTGGTCTGCACTCCACTGTAGTCAATCATTTTGTAAAGCTGACAGCAGGAGATACAAGGCGGCCGACTCGCGGCAGCTCTTCATCAGAGCCAAAATAGCAATATTGAAATGGTCTACAAAGTGTGTTTGCAAACCAGGCACTTTGTAGACCTTTCCAATGAAGTAATTATTTTAAAAGATCGCCATTTCGGCTCTGCTGAAAAGCCACCGACTTGTCCCAGGACCGGGATCTCCTGCTGTTAGCACAGCACTGACGTCAGGAGAAGGGGAGGGAGGGGAACTTTAGCACCGAATATCTCTCAACCGATAAAGGTTTGAGAGATGGGATGTGCTCCACATAACTTTGTTTTATTGTAGATTAAAAAAATATATACCTTTGGCCATTAATAACCCTTGAAATATCTGGTCTGCAGGTGAGATAGTTCAGTTGGTTAATGCACCAGCTGTAGAATCCATTCAAACCTCAGGGTTGCTGGTTCTAGTGCCCCCCCCAGGTGAACACAGCCCTTCAGGAGGTAGATAAAACCGAGTACCCAGAACAGACTTGAAAACAAGTGAATATCAAGTATTCTTCCTGGTAAAATAAGTCCATAAAAAACATTTGCCCAATGCATTACTCAAAGAGCCGAGTTAAGAATGAGAGGTCATCCATTAAGACTAGAGGAAAGGCGTTTTCAATTAAAAGCCAGGGACTTTTGACAGTAAGGTCGGTAAAGCTATGGAATTCTTTGCCTCAGAATGCTGTGCTTGCAGATACTGGAACCGCTTTAAAAAATAAAATAAAATAAATGAATGGATATCTATTCAGCACAGAACAAAATTGAGAATTATGACAGTTGGCTTTAATGCACACAGGAGACTTGATCCAGGGAAATATCTGACTGCCATTTGGAGTCGGGAAGGAAAGTTTTACCCACTTGGGACTAAATTGGAAATGGCTTCAGGCGTTGTTGTTTTGCCTTCCTCTGGATCAACAGGCGATTTGGCATGGGCTGAACTTGATAGACGCATGTCCTTTTTCAGCTTCACAAACTGTGTTACTATGTTGTCCATAAGGGACAAAATTTACATTGGGCTTTTTTCCCCAGTGGAAGACAAGCTGTGACCCTTCACACAATGGACACAGCTCATGAATTACAGCCAGCAAACATATGGTGGAGAATGGAGTTGCAGCCCAAGAGCAACTTGAGGGCTCACAGTTTCTTTACTACTAATTTAGATACAGAAATATTTCATCTCTAGCAGACAGACATGTTGCAAATAGTCTTGGTGGAATGTAAAGGTCAGTAGATGGTACAGCCTCACTTCCCACAGTCACTACACACTTGTTCACTACCACAAGAATATGATGCAGCTTGCCTCTAGCTATTTGACTGTTGAGAGTTTTAAATTCTAACTATACTATCACTTTCTGCTTTTAGTCTCTAATTTTTTTTTATCTAAAAATGTATTTTCCCAAACTGTGTTCCAAGGAACCCCAAATTCCTTGAGGAAAGAATTATTTAGCACAAAGGTGGAGGTGAACAGTAGATCAAGGCTGTGGTGTCAGACAGTGTACATGTGGGTCTGCGACTACCAGAGGACACTGGAATAAGGCTGGGATGTTAGTCTCTGTGTGTTTGTGGGTCTGTCGCGGCTGGAGTGTCATACAGTGTATGTGTGAGTCAGTAACTACCAGTGGGACACGGCTGGAATATCAGTCAGTATATGTGTGGTACTGAGACTTCCATTGGACAGTGGAAGAAGGCTGGGGTGTCAGACAGTGTATGTGTGGGTCAGAGACTACCAGTGGACAGTGGAAGAAGGCTGGGGTGTCAGACAGTGTATGTGTGGGTCTGTGATACCAGTGGAACAAGGCTGGGGTGTCAGACAGTGTATGTGTGGGTCAGAGACTACCAGTGGACAGTGGAAGAAGGCTGGGGTGTCAGACAGTGTATGTGTGGGTCTGTGATACCAGTGGAACAAGGCTGGGGTGTCAGACAGTGTATGTGTGGGTCTGTGATACCAGTGGACAGTGGAAGAAGGCTGGGGTGTCAGACAGTGTATGTGTGGGTCAGAGACTACCAGTGGACAGTGGAAGAAGGCTGGGGTGTCAGACAGTGTATTTTTTTTTTTTAAACTAACAGGGGAAGCATAGAAACATGAAACGTTTCTCTTGTAATAAACACTTATCTAGCACCCTCTAAGGAAAAAATACAACTATTCAATACTATTACCCGATTTTAGCATAATTTAGTCTCAAATCAGAAATATCAACTAGTGTTAAAATACATTGGCTATTGATTCAATATTTAACCCTTCGATGCTAGAAGTATCCATTGGGTTAAAGCAGAGTTTCCCAACATTAATCCTAGGAGCACACTAACAGGACAGATTTGCATTAATTGCCTGTTAAATCACAGGTGAGTAATCAGTGGCTAAACTATTGTGATCGCGCTGCCTGTGCTTAATTAGGGATATCCAGAAAGTCTGACCTGTTGATGCGCCCCAAGGATTTAAGCCGAGTCAGTGGGTTAGTAGGTTTGATTGTTATGGTTCCCCAGTTGTTTAATTTGAGACTAAAAGGATACACCATGGCAAACAAGTCTGAGATACTCTCATCTAAAATGTGGCTTTCCAATACCATCCTCAAGCTAGACCTAATTACACAAGCAATGGAAGCACAATTATTCGTTCTCATCAGTTGGTAAGTTTTTAACTGAAATCCTAAAGTACTCTTAAGGGGGTGAGTTTAATAAGGTAAACAGGGTGCAATACAGGAGTAAACAAACAGTACTACAAAGAAGAATTTTAAGTTACTAATAGCTTTTAACCCCATAAATCCTAGAGAGGTCCTCAGTGCAGACCACTCTAGCATTCAAGAAGTTAAAAGCTTAATTGAAATCAATGGCAATGTAGTTGACAAATACCCACAGAATCTGCTACACTATAATACAGACTCCAAACCCTATCAATGGTGGAGGTTTACACTGAGAGAAAGTATGAATATCAATACCAAAACTCTCAAAAAAGGACAAAAACACAATAAACAGGTGCTCAACAAGAATCAACACTTGGTGAGTACCTATCTTGAGTATTTTTTAGCGTACTTTGGTATTGAAAAGGTTATATGTTCCCAACAGTGAGTTTGGTTTGTCACTAGTGACTAGTCACCCAAAATAGTGCTTACAGGGAGAGTTGCACAGAATACAGTCTCTAGTGCAAATCATCAGCTGTTGCTGCAATTTTCCCACAAGTGGTAAAAGCTGTGACCAGTTCTAATAAAAAATAAGTTCAAGCACTGAGCCTTATGGGCCCACAGTGTGAGATTACAGAAGAAACTTTGCAGTTATGATTCAGATAGCAAAAGCCAATATCTGAATGGTTCCTAAGACACCACACCAGCCAATCAAATTCACCCGATTCAGAGATCAGACTAATTACAAACAAATTAAATGCTCCTTATAGCCTATGGCACTGACGTACAGCTCCTTTCTGCAGGACACACCACAAGGTCATGGTTTAAGGCCATCCTTATTTAAGGCCTAGTAGATCAATCACAGAGGCTGAGGCTCAGATTAATCAACTGGAATCAAGCAGGGATATATGGAATTCCCTGCATGGACGACGTGCCCCGAAGACAAAGGTTACACCCTTTGAGTACCATAGGGGTACGCAACGCACTGCTTTGCAATGCGCTGCGTACCCCTCTGGCACTAAAAGAGTTTAGAACCACTGGCCTAGAGATGTGAAGCATTAGCCTAAAAGGCAATCCTGAAGTATGAATTAGTGACTTGTTATTTACAGCACTTCACCTGCATTCTGGAAAGAAATTAGTTCAGGTTGTAAAGTTAGGAGCACTTAAGTATTGCTATTCCAGGGGTGTGCTTTTCAAATACTGAACTACACCTTCCATAATCCTAAAATGACCATTGAATTGCTGGGTGTTGTTAGTCCAACATCACGTAGGATAATCACATAAAACACAGCCCTCAGGCCTGACACCTTTAATTTGACTTTCTTTTTCCCACAAACTAGAGCTGAGCACCGCGCAAACACAAGGGAGACTCTGGGATATTTGCAGGCGGATACATTGGGCCATAACCAGGAAACTGAATTCTGGAGCAAACCAACTGTACAAACGGGGAACAAAATCATTCTCTAAATCCTCATTTAACTCAGTGGGATGATGCAGTTGGTTTTCGCCAACATTGTTCCAGTTTGCTTGTATACATAGGAGTAGTGTTCCAAGGAAAAACAGGACTGTGTGTATACAGGCGCAGGGGAGCAATTTGAGGAAAAATCGTCAGCACCGTAGATAATTAAAAAATTCCCCAAATTTGTAAGGGAGAGTGAACTCCCAAGCAACGCTACAGCAATACCTTTTTAGCATTCATGGTGCTATCAGCCCCATTTACATTAACAGGAATATTTGTCACCTGATGTGGAATTGGTTTGACCCAGAACATTTCCTTTTTTGCATACGGACCTTAACACTTTCAGAGCCAGTGAGGTATGCAATGCCCTGCTTTGCAATGTGTTGGATACCTCCTCTGTCATTCAAATGATTCATTTCCTTAAAGGGATAGTAATGTTTCACAAAAACAGCAGCTCCAATTAATCTTCATAGTATTTGGTCCACGGAGAGTGTTATTTCAATATTGTCAGAGTTGTAGTGCAAGAGTAACTGAATGATAAAGTATCCCCCTCCCGCCCCTTTTACCTAGTGTAAGCCTCCTCCCCTCAGATGTGGAATCTGGTCTCTTGATCGGACAGATCACAGCAAGGGACAATCTTCTTACTGTGATCATAAGGAAAACCCTGCCCCCCATGACGGGTTTTTCCTTATGATCACTGAAGATTGTCCCTCTCTTCCATCCATCCGGACAGTCTTGCTGCTCTGAGGTGAGCAGTGTTACATCAGTAAAAGGGGTGGGAGGGGGATACTTTATCATTCAATTACTCTTGTACTACAACTCTGACAGTATTAAAATAACAATCTCCATGGCCTAAATACTATGAAGATTAATTGGAGATGATTTTATTACGAAACATTACTGTCCCTTTAAATTCAAGATTGTGTATTTTAGTCTCCTGTTTGACAAGTGAAGGAAATCAGTATTGATAATGGCCAATCATAATCAATACACGGCTGCATCTCTACCCCTCTTCACACACTATGTGTGTTCTCCTAGCACACTTCAAGTTGACGTGTTACCTAAACATAACTTTACTTGGTTTTAACCTCTTTCATGCAAGACATCTCCACAGTGCTGCGTAGTAATATGTTCAGACTTCTTTTGCATTACATTGCGATTAAAAACTGCCTGTATGTTGTGTTAGCTATCTGTCTGAAATACAGTTTTTGAGAAGTGAACCTTCATTTATTGGATCCACAGTCTGGCATTTTATGTAGTTCCTGAGCTGGGCCAGTATTATAACACACATTGTGCTATGAATGACTCCAGGCAAAGCCCATTCACTGGGGTATTTAATAACACAGACAGCGGGTAGTTTGGCCTGGAGAAGAACTAAATGTATTGTGCAGAGAATACATGTTAAGTGCCAGACTTCACCAAAACATAAAAGGTTCATTTCTCACAAACAATTTATTTTACAGAAAAAGGCCAATATAACCTAGCTAGATTTTGCTTCTCTGTAAAACCAAGTAAACTCATCTTAGGGCGAACTCTTTGGAGCCAGACAGTTTTCTTTTTTTGTTTTTTTTTAAGGAACCAAGTAAGTTTCAGGAGCCAGAGAAGGGAAACTTTGACAAATGTATGTAAAATAATCTAAAAAGGTACAAGCCAGATGTAAAATCTCAGAATTCTGGGCACCTGTGTCTCCCCAGGCTGTACACTGTCTATATGGCCACAATTACATCACCTACCACCAATCTCCCTGTTACTAAAGGGACAATATAGAGTCAGTAAAGGATCCTTTGAAACCCTTGCTGTGCTGTCAGAACAATAGGACAAGAGTTCCCACAGCTCATAACTCACCAGTTCTCTCCTAGTTTGCTGTACAGATCACAGAGATCTGCAAAGCTGGGTGGAATCAAAGCCTCAGTCATCGTTCATAGGAAATTCTCCCCTACAAATAGAAGCCTTCTGTCTATGAATCCGCTGGCAATGGTCTTCTGTGTCGGTTGGGGGGGGGGGGGGGTCCCATTAGTGCCTAGTAATAAACAACTTAACCCAGTTGTGCTGTTTTCTGTGAAGAAACATCCAAGGCTAACTGAAGATGTTATGTCTATGGATGCAGACATGATAGCTCAAACTGAAGGCAAAGTACATGAGCCTACTTAACCCTTTAACAACCTAAGAATTCCCCAATGCAATGAAAAGCAATGATCTGCACAACCATCTGGAACTTAAAGGGATAGTAATATTTCTCAATAAAAACAGCTCCAATTAATCTTCATAGTATTTGTGCCATGGAGAGTGTTATATCAATACTGTCAGAGTTGTAGTACAAGAGTAATCGAATGATAAAGTATCACCCTCCCGCCCCTTTTATCTAGTGTAAGACACATCCCCTCAGATGTGGAATCTGGTCTCGACAGATCACAGCAAGGGACAATCTTCTTACTGTGATCATAAGGAAACCCTGCCCCCTTGACAGGTTTTTCAGGTTTTCCCTTATGATCACTGAAGATTGTCCCTCTCTGTGATCCATCCGGACAGTCTTATTGCTCTGAGGTGAGCAGTGTTATATCACTAAAAGGGACAGGAGGAGGATACCTTACCATTCAATTACTCTTGTACTACAACTCTGACAGTACTGAAAGAACACTCTCAGTGGCCCAAATACTTTGAAGATTAATTGGAGCTGCTGTTTTTTTGTGAAACATTACTATCCCTTTAAAAGGGTTAATATTACCATGTGCAGAGAGAAGTTTGTCATGTGGTGCTGCTAATAACTGCCTCCATACACAAAGGCACAATTAATTAAGAGGGGCTTATTTGGTGGCATTTTTCTCCTTTAAAAGGCCCAACTCAGTGCTATTTTCCACTGTGATCTGTCACCGCCTGTGACGGAATGAAGCACAGAAATGAGAAAAGGTGGCGGCTGAAGGCTATGATTGGAAAGCTGCCTGTCTGCAATAATGTGTCACCATGTACATCCCAAAAATAGACGATTCAAGTGGGAAAAAAGGGCAGCAAGTTGAAATGAAGAACAGTTCATGGATGAAGGGAGAGAAACCTCACAGGAAGTCAATAAGCTATTTAGTTACTTGAATAAAATGCCATTATTGTGACTCTTTCTTGACTATTAATTCACTGATGCCCTTCTGGTACTGAAAGGAAGCTTAACCCTATGAGTGCCAGATAGATACACAACACATTGCTCTAAAATGTGTTGAGTACCCCTCTGGCATTCAAAGGGTTAACCCATTCAGGACTAGATATGCATTCACATCCGGCTGGTTCTTAAAAGGATAGTAATAGTTTAATAATCCTATCCCCCATATTGCAGACATTTGTAAAATAATTTAATAGCCCTCAGGTTCATCTCTCAGACCTTTATGGTTTGAGAGATAACCGAAGGCAACGTTCCCCCCTCCCTCCCCCTTCCCTGAAGCCAGCGTTGTGCTGACTGCAGGGATATCCGGTTTGCCTTTCATCAGGCGGATCTGCCGCTGAGCCGCAATCGCGTTAGTGACAAAGAATTATTTCACTGAAACAGTATTCTACAAATGCTTGCAAACCAAGCACATGTAGAAGACTGTTTCAGTGAAATAATTGTCACTAACAGGATCTCGGCTCAGCTGCAGAGCCGCAAGCCTGTCGTACAACAGACTTCTCCTGCAGTCAGCACAGCGCTGACGTCAGGGAAGGGGCAGAGAGGGGGGAACTTTGCCTTCGGTTATCTCTCAAACCATAAAGGTCTGAGAGATGAACTTGAGGGCTATTAATTTATTTTACAAATATCTGTAATATGGGGGATAGTAATAATAAAGTATTACTATCCTTTTAAAGTGGAACTACCATCCCATGTAAAGTTAAACCCCAAAAATGACCCATCTGGTCACTAGCTTAACAATAGTACTAGTTGCCAAAATAATTACCTCCGTACAGCTAAATTCTACTGCTCCCGAGACTGACAGCCAGGAAACAGCGCTTTAAACGAATCTGCACTCCTGCGCCGTCAGTTCCTTCTGGTGCCATACTGCACCAAGCAACGCCTCCTACAGCAGACTGGGACTGATATCGCAGGCGCGCAGACGTCTGCGCTGCTTCCTGGCCGTTAGTCCCTGGAGCAGTAGAATTTATCTATAAGGAGGTAATTATTCTCAGCGGTATTGTTCAGCTAGTCGCCAGATGAGCAATTCTTAGGGTTTAACGTTACATGGGGTGATAGTTCCACTTTAAAAGATTAGTGGGTGTTATCAGTTACATTATACAGTGCTGTACAATTGTGGACTGGTGAAAGAGGAAAGTGAAAAATGTGTGTTCATAAACTCGTACATCATCAAGGTGCAAAACTGAAATAAAAGGCCCTACAGAAAGTAAAAAAAAATGAAGAAATTCTGGGGTAATATATGGGACATAAACACTTTCACCGACTTCAAATGGTCTTTTAAAGGATTAGTAATGTTTCAAAATAAATGCAGCTCCAATTATTCTTTATAGTTTTTGGTCCATTTACAGCTACATAGGTGTTATTCTCTATGATGTGTAGTTCCACAGTAATTGAATCATAGTGACCCCCCTCCCTCCCCTTTTACCTACTGTAAAGCTGCACAGCAAGACCTCCTGGATGGATCACAGCGAGGTACAATCTTCTGTTAACACAAGGAGAAACCTGAACTCCTCCTTCAAGAGTATCAGGGTTTTCCCTATGGTGACAGTAAGAAGATTGTCCCTCACTGCGAGCTGTCTGGTCAAGCGACCACTTTCCACATCTGTGTGGAGGCGGCTTACACAAGGTAAAAAGGGGCAGGAGAGGCTCTCTACGTTGCCCAAAAACTATAAAGAATAATTGGAGCTGCATTTATTTTGAAAACATTACTATCCCTTTAAGCTCTTGAATGCTAAAGAGGTTCTTAATGGATTGCAGGCAAGGGAACGTGGAACTTTGTTGCAGGGACATCTACCATGAGTGTCACGTTGTACCTATGAAACCTTTGCTACCAGCTTTATTCCAGAATGTATTAACTCTTCTTTAAAGACCTGAGGGGTGTGCAATCACCCCTCCTGTTCTGAAAGGATTAGGACCAGCATGCTCAGCTGTTCATCCGAGGGCTCTTACAGGCTGAACATGCCGAGTGGGTGTGTTAGTGATGGCCAATCACTGCCTAGTCATGTGGTAGAATGGAGACTTCCCTATCATTCAAGTGGTTTAAAACATCACTAAGGTCTGTGTGTGTGTTATGAGATTTATTTTCCCTATAATGCAGCTGGTTTACTACAGAATAACACCTCTTGAGTTCACAAAATAAAGCTCTTTGACTCATGTTCTTCCAAAAGCATACTATTAACCCTTTAAGGAAACAATATATAAAAGATATATGTTCACATTCTACAAACAAGGCACATGGAAATGAAAATCGTGACTTGAGTACCATGGAGAGCCCACTATGCCTTAGGACAAAACACTGTATTTTGTTTTTTCTTGGTGAGCGCTCGTAATGATCTTTGTACATGCTCACACTTTATCCCTGGTATCCACAAGTGTAACTTAATGGAAAACTTTATATTCTAAATAAACAAGAACAAGGATTCTACCGACTCAAATTTGTAATCACTCAAAATACTAAATATCACAGTACTGAGACTCTCACACTATGCTAAGAAAGTCCTAGTGGATTGCCATTCTTCTAATTTAAGGGATGGAATATGGGTTTCATATGCTGATACACTATATTCCTATCCAGTAGCTCTCTGCAGTCCCAGTGGGATTACTGTATGGGGCCATGTTCGTCCATGTTTTGTGTACAAAAGCTGCTGACTCAAGCCCCTCTCTTCCATACTATTGGTCAGTGCGCTCCCTACCTATTTTGGGTCAGCCAGTGAGATGCTGACTAGATTCCCCCCCCTCTTGTTGAGTGATGGACACTCTTGTCCTTCTGCTGTGAAGTTAATTCTTCTTTTTCACCACTAGATATGTCCTCTTCCTGGACTATCGTTACTTTAACAGACAGTAAACACTATGTAAAAACATACTGCAGAATTTATCTTCCTTAGTAAAACAAGGATGCTCCCGCTTCTGAGGGATGTGTAATTCAAAAGTTATTGTAGCTCAAACTTGCATTTTATAGGTACACTATCTCAATGGCCTGAAATTTTTACAGTGGCGATGTTGATACGCTCTGGTCAGTTTCAAGTTTAACTGCAAGTACTTTTGAATTAAACACCTTGCAGTACTCTGAGAATATAACATAGAATCAGTGGTACTCCCACTGCAGAGAGGAGTTCAGTACCCAGACTCAGAACTAGACCAGACAATCCACTGATGATCAGTAGCCAGACTCAGAACTAGACCAGACTCCGAACTAGACCAGACGATCCACTGATGATCAGTACCCAGACTCAGAACTAGACCAGACAATCCCACTGATGATCAGTAGCCAGACTCAGAACTAGACCAGACAATCCCACTGATGATCAGTAGCCAGACTCAGAACTAGACCAGACAATCCCACTGATGATCAGTAGCCAGACTCAGAACTAGACCAGACAATCCCACTGATGATCAGTAGCCAGACTCAGAACTAGACCAGACGATCCACTGATGATCAGTAGCCAGACTCAGAACTAGACCAGACAATCCCACTGATGATCAGTAGCCAGACTCAGAACTAGACCAGACAATCCACTGATGATCAGTACCCAGACTCAGAACTAGACCAGACAATCCCACTGATGATCAGTAGCCAGACTCAGAACTAGACCAGACAATCCACTGATGATCAGTAGCCAGACTCAGAACTAGACCAGACAATCCACTGATGATCAGTAGCCAGACTCAGAACTAGACCAGACAATCCACTGATGATCAGTACCCAGACTCAGAACTACACCAGACGATCCACTGATGATCAGTACCCAGACTCAGAACTACACCAGACGATCCACTGATGATCAGTAGCAGACTCAGAACTAGACCAGACAATCCACTGATGATCAGTACCCAGACTCAGAACTAGACCAGACAATCCACTGATGATCAATAGCCAGACTCAGAACTAGACCAGACAATCCCACTGATGATCAGTACCCAGACTCAGAACTAGACCAGACAATCCACTTATGATCAGTACCCAGACTCAGAACTAGACCAGACAATCCCACTGATGGTCAGTACCCAGACTCAGAACTACACCAGACAATCCCACTTATGATCAGTAACCAGACTCAGAACTACACCAGACAATCCCACTTATGATCAGTAGGCAGACTCAGAACTACACCAGACAATCCCACTGATATTCAGTAGGCAGGCTCAGAACTAGACCAGACAATTCCACTTATGATCAGTAGGCAGACTCAGAACTAGACCAGACAATCCCACTGATGATCAGTACCCAGACTCAGAACTAGACCAGATAATCCCACTTATGATCAGTAGCCAGACTCAGAACTACACCAGACAATCCCACTTATGATCAGTAGGCAGACTCAGAACTAGACCAGACAATCCCACTTATGATCAGTAGGCAGACTCAGAACTAGACCAGACAATCCCACTTATGATCAGTAGGCAGACTCAGAACTACACCAGACAATTCCACTTATGATCAGTAGGCAGACTCAGAACTACACCAGACAATTCCACTTATGATCAGTAGGCAGACTCAGAACTAGACCAGATAATCCCACTGATATTCAGTAGGCAGGCTCGGAACTAGACCAGACAATTCCACTTATGATCAGTAGGCAGACTCAGAACTAGACCAGATAATCCCACTGATGATCAGTAGGCAGGCTCAGAACTAGACCAGACAATCCACTGATGATCAGTAGCCAGACTCAGAACTAGACCTGACAGTTCACCTATGATCATGAGCAAGCCAAGTCTGACATTCCACTGGCGATTAGCACCAAGAATCAGACACAGTCCTGACAGACTACTCGATGAGCAATAATAAGATTCAGGAGTAGGCCATTCTGCTGTAGATCAATACTGTAAAACTTAAAATGAAGTTTCTACTTCTGCTGGGCACATAATATTAGAATCTGATGGTAAATCTTGCCCTTCTGTCAGGCAGCCACTCCATGAAATTCAGAAAAAAAACCATCATGTCCTTTGCCATATGTTCATTACTTTACACAAAAGAAGTCTGTCCCATTGCCAGATGCTCAGTAGTTTACTGATGCTCCTCTGCTAGGTGAACACCTAGGAAACACAATGTGAATCAAAGTTTAAAAATACCACTCTGGAACCCAAAGGTTTACCAATACAAGACCGTGCGTCTCTGCCAGATCACTTGTTTCCAGATTTTCTACTGCATCGTTATCATTACTTTTCTCTCACTGCCAAGACCTCATCAGTACAAAGCCTAGAATTATTGGATAATAAGTAGTTTACACTTACTACAAGGCTTGTCTTTCTGTCAAAGAGATGATCACTAACCTACTAAAGCTAATCTGATAGATCAGGAGTAGGCACATTTTGGCTCTCCAGCTGTTGGGGACAACTTCTATCATCCACAACAAATGGTTGGGGATAATGGGAGATGTAGTTGCCAACAGCTGAAAAGAAAGCTTGCCTATCCTTGTGATAAATGATCACAACATTACAGATTACAAGTTGCACCCCCCTGTGGATGTGTATTAGTTTACAATTAAGACAAGAAGGACTGTCTATCCTGTGTGATCAGTACAAAGGCTCTAAGTGATCACTGCTTTGTGTCAGTGCTGAATGATCACTCAAGCCCTGTCTCTTTACCTGCCTAACATTACTTTAAACGTAGAAAGTCAGTATCATGTGTACATTAGTTAACCGACATCCCACTGGTAGCAGATCGCTAATTTTCCATCATTTCATGGCCTGTCTCTCCGGCAGGTGATCACTAATTTACTCATTACAAAGTCCTGCTGTTTCCTTGTATAGTTCTACATTTCTTTTTAGTTCAGGGTTACATATTTTCAAGTCATCTGCACAGATTTATTTTTTCACATTATCACACACACACAAACTACATTTATTTTGTATTTCTACATTACAAGGCCTGTATGTCTGTCTATGGTTCATTAACCCTTCAAGGAAAGACTGGTCAAAAGTACCAAGGACTTTGGAGCCAATGGAAAAGAAAATGTTAGGAGCTGGCAGGTAGTTTAAGGAACCAGATATGTGACTCATGTGTACTGGGAAATATAATAATCCAAAAATGCAGGAGCCAGCAGTGAAATTTCAGGAGCCCTAGATCACTATTAATTCTGCCCATGCTTATCTAGACCACCGAGGTGTGCCACGTCTGCCCATTAATGAGTTTGTTACACTAATAGATGGTCACTGCTTTTACACATTACATAACCTGTCCATCCACCAAGTGATCATGATTTTAATTGTCACTGCTGGGTGAACACTACTTTATATATTAGAAGCCTGTCCCTCTGTTAGATGTTTATTTTACCCTCTACAAAGCCTGTCCCTCTGCCTAAATAATTCTAGTTTATAAATTACACAGACTCTCCATCTGGCAGGTGTTCATTAGTTTACACATGCTGTTGTTAAAGGACCACTATTATGATTACAAGGGCTCTCCACCAAATGATTAGTACGTTACATTTATTACAGAGGTGGGCAACCTGAGGCCCTCCAGCTGTTCATGACTACAATTCCCACCATACCCACCCAGATGTTGATTGGGGATTATGATACTTGTAGTTCTTAACAGCTGGAAGGTTTCAGTTTACAAGTTTCTGCTCTACTGAGTGATCACTTTATACTTTACATGGTTAGTATCCGGGAAAGATGGTCAATGCTTTACTGTCATTACAAGGCTTATATCTTCACCAACAATTCACTACTTTACACATTACATGGCCTGATATTTATCAGATTCGTGATCACCTATATCTGCTGTCTCCATGCTGGGTGCTCATGGCCAATCTTTGTGTGATTTAATGAATACTGTACATAGCCAACAACTGTGGGAGGTAATCACTACTATACATGGCCAGTCTCTGTGATCACTACTTTTCTGCTGTCTCTCTGCTAGGTGCACCACCATATCTATGGATAATCTCTACCTGACAACAGCCAGTCTGTGGAGGTGGTCATCCCTACTGTACACGGACAGTCTGTGTGGTGATCACTACTGTACACGGCCAGTCTGTGTGGTGATCCCTACTGTACATGGCCAGTCTATATAGTAATCACTGCTGCACATGGCCAGTCTATATAGTAATCACTGCTGCACATGACCAGTCTATATAGTAATCACTGCTGCACATGACCAGTCTATATAGTAATCACTGCTGCACATGGCCAGTCTATATAGTAATCACTGCTGCACATGGCCAGTCTATATAGTAATCACTGCTGCACATGGCCAGTCTATATAGTAATCACTGCTGCACATGGCCAGTCTATATAGTAATCACTGCTGCACATGACCAGTCTATGGAGTAATCACTGCTGCACATGACCAGTCTATACAGTAATCACTGCTGCACATGACCAGTCTATACAGTAATCACTGCTGCACATGACCAGTCTATATAGTAATCACTACTGTACATGACCAGTCTATATAGTAATCACTACTGCACATGACCAGTCTATATAGTAATCACTACTGCACATGACCAGTCTATATAGTAATCACTACTGCACATGACCAGTCTAAGCGGTAATCACTACTGCACATGACCAGTCTAAGCGGTAATCACTACTGCACATGACCAGTCTATACGGTAATCACTACTGCACATGACCAGTCTATACGGTAATCACTACTGCACATGACCAGTCTATACGGTAATCACTACTGCACATGACCAGTCTATACAGTAATCACTACTGCACATGACCAGTCTATATAGTAATCACTACTGTACATGACCAGTCTATATAGTAATCACTACTGCACATGACCAGTCTATATAGTAATCACTACTGCACATGACCAGTCTATATAGTAATCACTACTGCACATGACCAGTCTATATAGTAATCACTACTGCACATGACCAGTCTATATAGTAATCACTACTGTACATGACCAGTCTATATAGTAATCACTACTGTACATGACCAGTCTATATAGTAATCACTACTGTACATGTCCAGTCTATACAGTAATCACTACTGCACATGACCAGTCTATATTGTAATCACTACTGTACATGACCAGTCTATATTGTAATCACTACTGTACATGACCAGTCTATACGGTAATCACTGCTGTACATGACCAGTCTATACGGTAATCACTACTGTACATGACCAGTCTATATAGTAATCACTACTGTACATGTCCAGTCTATATAGTAATCACTACTGCACATGACCAGTCTATATAGTAATCACTACTGTACATGACCAGTCTATATAGTAATCACTACTGTACATGACCAGTCTATACGGTAATCACTACTGCACATGTCCAGTCTATACAGTAATCACTACTGCACATGACCAGTCTATACGGTAATCACTACTGTACATGACCAGTCTATACGGTAATCACTACTGTACATGACCAGTCTATACGGTAATCACTACTGTACATGACCAGTCTATACGGTAATCACTACTGCACATGACCAGTCTATACGGTAATCACTACTGCACATGACCAGTCTATACGGTAATCACTACTGCACATGACCAGTCTATACGGTAATCACTACTGCACATGACCAGTCTATACGGTAATCACTACTGCACATGACCAGTCTATATAGTAATCACTACTGTACATGACCAGTCTATATAGTAATCACTACTGTACATGACCAGTCTATATAGTAATCACTACTGTACATGACCAGTCTATATAGTAATCACTACTGCACATGACCAGTCTATGCTGTAATCACTACTGTACATGACCAGTCTATATAGTAATCACTGCTGCACATGACCAGTCTATACAGTAATCACTACTGCACATGACCAGTCTATACAGTAATCACTACTGTACATGACCAGTCTATATAGTAATTACTGATGTACATGACCAGTCTAGGCTGTAATTACTGCTGTACATGACCAGTCTAGGCTGTAATCACTGCTGTACATGACCAGTCTAGGCTGTAATCACTGCTGTACATGACCAGTCTAGGCTGTAATCACTGCTGTACATGACCAGTCTAGGCTGTAATCACTGCTGTACATGACCAGTCTAGGCTGTAATCACTACTGTACATGACCAGTCTAGGCTGTAATCACTACTGCACATGACCAGTCTATATAGTAATCACTACTGTACATGACCAGTCTATGCTGTAATCACTGCTGTACATGACCAGTCTATGCTGTAATCACTACTGTACATGACCAGTCTATGCTGTAATCACTGCTGTACATGACCAGTCTATATAATAATCACTACTGTACATGACCAGTCTATATAATAATCACTGCTGTACATGACCAGTCTATATAATAATCACTGCTGTACATGACCAGTCTATTCTGTAATCACTACTGTACATGACCAGTCTATTCTGTAATCACTACTGCACATGACTAGTCTATGCTGTAATCACTGCTGTACATGACCAGTCTAGGCTGTAATCACTGCTGTACATGACCAGTCTAGGCTGTAATCACTGCTGTACATGACCAGTCTAGGCTGTAATCACTGCTGTACATGATCAGTCTATATAGTAATCACTACTGTACATGACCAGTCTATGCTGTAATCACTACTGCACATGACCAGTCTAGGCTGTAATCACTGCTGCACATGACCAGTCTAGGCTGTAATCACTGCTGTACATGACCAGTCTATATAGTAATCACTACTGTACATGACCAGTCTATATAGTAATCACTGCTGTACATGACCAGTCTATATAGTAATCATTACTGTACATGACCAGTCTTTATAGTAATCACTACAGTCTATGGTATTCGGTACTTTCCTCATGTCCCTTTGCCAGCTGCTCAGCTATTCACGCTCCAGACTAGGCCTAACCCCATGCCCTGCAGTCATAAGTGCTCCCTCAGGCCAATGTCAGTGAGCTGCCTCTGTCCTGGGCGAGGCCCGTGGGAAGTAAGAAGCCTCGGGGCAGCCTGTGTTTGGGAGGGGAGGTGGCTGAGGCCTGCGAGAGGATGGCATAACACAAGAGTGGCCGGTGTGCCTGATGAGAGCCCAGGCCGCAGTGAGGCCTACACACACACAGTCCCAGACAGCCCGACCCTCTCTGACTCCCCAGCGCACCTACCCTTGCACCGCCTCCTGCGCCGGCTGTCCAGCTCCGTGTGTGCCTGGGATTGTAATGGCGGGCGGCAGGGGGCGGACCGGGGGCTCCTCCTACTCCTCCGGCACTCACTAGCTCCACACGGTGGCTGGGTTGCTCCTATCCCCGGCTAGTCCCTGTGCTGTCCGGCGGGGGGTGCTGGCGGCTCGGTCCCGGTAGGTTTCTGTCCGCTTTACCTCAAAATAGATCCTCAGCAACAGACGGCCACCATCTTACATTGGGGGGACACTTGCTCTGGCAGCGGGAGGGGGAATAACAGAACTGCGCATGTGCGGGAAGGAGCGTCAGTGTAGCGCAATGAGACGGCCGCGGAGCATGATGGGAGTCGTAGTTCTTTGGAGAAAGAGAGCGTCACCTCAACAGACACAAAAAAAGAGTACCCGTTGGGTGAAGCTGCTACTGCCACAAAGGGATGGGAAACATGCGGCTCAGCAGCTGTTGTTGGACTACGTCTCCTGTTAAGGGTGCTTTTGTCCAAAAGCAGCTGAGGAGCCACATGTTGCTTATTTATGGTTCAATACATTGCTGAGCAACCTGAGCCCTACCGGCTGTTCGGGACTACAATCCCCTTCATCCTCTGGATGAGAAATATAGTCCTGGACAACTGTAGATTAAAGAGTCATTGAGCTTTGGGCTCTGACGTTTAAAGGGCTGGGGAGCCACATGTTGCTCTGTCTGATTTTGAAAGTTAAAAAAGCGCCTCTGGAGGTATCGTTACTCAAAGGGCCCACGTCGCATTGCCTTATGGGAAATGTAGTTCCGATCACTTTGCGGTTTGACGTTCTCTATGACAGGGTGAACTAAATCTCCCAGCATTCCCTGTCGGTCGAAGTGTTGTGGCGGCTGGCAGCACTCACTGATTAAACTGTGACTGCACAGTAATAAGTAAGTGTAATACTCAGGTGACAGGGGTGGTCCTGAGCAGAGGTCTCTGAGTTGTCCGTGTGGTTTAATTTTCAGGCACCCCGTAAGACAGCCCCGGGGAGGCCGCGGGTTCCGGCTCGGAGGGTCTTCTGTAACAAGATGGCGGCGCCGCTGGCGGTAAATTCAGGTACATGGAGGAAAGAGCGTGGAAGACAGGGAGAGGGGTGGTGGACTTGGTGGCTGGAGATAGAGGGGTTATTCTGGACGGACATTTGGCCGGAGTTTGTGCCGAGTAATGACTACCTCATAGCGAGGTGCTGGCCACAGTCCTCATGTAAATCAGCGGGACAGTATGGCCAATCTCACATCATGTTCAATCCATGTCCATAGGGCCGCGTGAATTAAAGGGATAGTAATACTTCGTTTTAACTTTATTTTATTTTGTAGGCATTAAAAAACATGAAGAACGAGATAAGTCTTATCTCTCAAACCTTTATGGTTTATGAGATATTCACAAGCAAAGTTTCCCCTCCCGCCCCTTTTACCTAGTGTAAACAATCTCTTCTCAGATGTGGAATGCAGTCCATAGACCAGACAGATAACAGCAGGGGACAATCTTCTTCCTATGAGAACAATGAAATCCCTCCCCCCCCTTGACAAGTTTTTCAGGTTTTTCCCTTATCTTAATTGAAGATTGTCCCTCTCTGCAGTCTACCTGGGCACCTCCCTTCTGATCTGGCTGAACAGTGTTACATCAGTAAAAGGGGCGGGACGGGGACACTTTGTCATTGAATTACTCTGGAACTACAACTCTGACAGAACTGAAATAACACTCTCCAAAGTCCAAATACTATTACGATTAACCCCTTCGCGACACAGGACGTACGTGTACGTCCTGTGTGGCTGTCACTTAGTGACAGAGGACGTACATGTACGTCCCGGAAATCCGGCTACCCGCGCAGCTGCACGCCGTCCGGGGACTCCGGATTCTTTTAGAAGAAAAAAAAAAAATGTTAGACAGGCGTTAAGTGACGGCCGCGTCTGCACGCGGCCGTCACCAAGGGGTTAATTAGAGCTGTTTTTATTATGAAACATTACTATCCCTTTAAGCTGTGGAGGTGCGATGCAGAAACGAGTCATCTGCACCAGAAGGAACACATAGAAATTTGCGTTGATTACAGACTTCGTTAGCATTCAAGGGGTCAAATTGCTCTTTACAATGATGTCTTTAAAGGTGTAATAACTCCATCTAATAACTCCCCAAAGTACCTCCCTGTGGCCAGAAAATCCCTATAACCCATATCAGTTTTGCCTTGCCCTGTGCCTTTGTTCAGGAGCTAGAATTTTCAGTTTATTCTGGATGTCATGGCAGGTGTTGGCAGTCTTTTCGACAGCTGAAGCAGTCAGATTGCATGAATCTACTTAACCCTTTGAGTGCCAGTAGGTTATCTACCAATGCATACCCCTCTGACCCTCAAAGGGACTTCTATTGTAAGGCTCTGCTTACAATGTTTGACACCATATAAATAAAGATTTACATACATAATGTGGACCTGTCACCTTGATTTTTATTTATTTATTTATTTTTTTTACATATTTGAAAGCTTATTAACAACTGGCTGTTTTAATCAAATTTCTAGCAGATGTATAGTTTAGGAAATAATCACACATTTATTTCTGGCGAAAGTGAAAACCCTTTGGTGCAGAAAAGTGCTTGATTTCCATATCAAATGTCACTGAGAACATTCATTTGCATATGAAACCACACAGGTACTGCAATTGGCATACATTAGTATAGGTTATAGAGTATGAATCTCCTTAAAGGGGAACTACCACCCCGCAATAACTTTACATTAATGAATTCTTCATCTGGCGAAAAACTGGAAAATTTTTGAAACTAGGTAATCTTTCTGGCGACTAGCGCTACTAAGCAGCTAGTCGCCAGATGAAAAATTCATTAATGTAAAGTTATTGCGGGTAGGGTGACCACGGGTCCCGGAACGTCCGGGACTGTCCCTTATTTCAGGGCTATGTCCCGGGTCATCTTCAACCGGGACAATGAAGTGTCCCGGAATGAAGCCAAGCCGTCCTGGATGTCAGCCTGCAAGCGGTGTGTCACATCATGGACGCAGCGAGGGAGCGCTTGGTAGCACTCCCTCGCGGCGTCCATGATATGACACACCGCTTGCAGGCTGACATCCAGGGCGGCAATGCAGCTTACCTGATCTGGAGGCAAGCGCTCTAGTAATACAGAGCGCTGGGAGATGACATCATCTCCCAGCGCTCTGCATTACTGAGCACAGCGCGCGGGAGCTTCAGCTCTGTGCCGGAGGAGGCACAGAGCACTTTCCACGCCGCTAGACCACCAGGGGCTCAAGGTATGAAGGGGCAACTAGGGTGACCACGTCCCGGAATGGCAGAAGGGAAATGTGGTCACCCTAATTGCGGGGTGATAGTTCCCCTTTAAATATAAATTTGCTGGTTTGTTGATTAACATGACATAGGCCATTTTTAATGACGGTTTAGAATATGCAAACTTGAATAAAGGTGTCAGTTCCACTTTAAGTACCAGCACAACACATTGCATCACAATGCACTGCACATACATCTACTCATTGAGCACTGTTTGTCCTATGGGCCCACAAGCAACTGCTTGTCTTCCAGCATGAGTTCTCAAATATATTCACCATTGGCAATCAATCACTTATGCTAGACAGAAGAATTCATTTTCAGTCATCTAGTTTTGGAACATACACAATCAGAAAAGAATATATTGTTCATGATTACACTATGTCCACGTTTTGGGAAAAACTATAAAAAATAATCACAAAGTTTTGTAAATATGGTTGACATAATTCACAGAAATAATAAGTGGAACTGCTAGCATTAGTGGATAGCGCCTTATTTTTACTTTCATGTCAGCTCTCCTTGGTCTTGACTGTACCTCGATTTTTGTTTCATGCATCTGTCCCTAGCTTTAAAATTTAAAGTGAAACTTTAACATTGTAATAAATAGATTTTGAAAAGGTCAATTAATGCAACAAAGGTAGGTCAGTAGTAACGTTCAACAGTGATCTACCTGCCAACGCACTAACAGCTAGTACTAGTCTATTTGTATAAACTGACAGAGACAATTATAAATATCTCAAACTATTATTTTAACTAAAAATGGATAACCTGAATATAGGTGATTTTGAAAGCGCTTTCAAATCACATTTGTTACATATTGATAGTTCCACTTTAATTTTAAAACCATATTCGGTGTCATGGGTATCTGGTCCAGGCTTCAACTGCCATTAACTCTGCATCTTTTCAGGATATCCCTGATTAAATACCGTTGGATCAATCTATGGCTGTTGCCTTAAGTGATCCTGCTGTAATTTAACAGGGGTATCTTGGATACGTACACTGTTAGTGACACATAGGGTCTAATGTTGCCTACTCCTGTTCTGTGTCCCTTGTATGCTTGTCCTTAAAAGAATAATAGCCCCTGAACTTCTCAAAATGTGCTGTTTTTCTTCATGATTTCATTTAGTATGTTGGTATTTTCTGTTCTGCTGTAGATTTGCAGGCTGTTATATGAGACTTTTGATTTGGCATTATTCTACAATTTACTGCAAACAACAGGGCTAACACCATGTGTCATGCCAAGGCATGAGTTGGCCCTCTGGGTTGTATAATTTGTTTGTTTGTTTGTTATTCAAAGTGTACCAGTCCTAGGCAATAAAATTAGCTAAGTAGATAATATCACCAGAAACTGAATGAGCATCGCCAGAGCAGAACAGTGTCATAAACTATATTGGACCCTCTGCTCTGATGGAGTTCACCGAGAGGACAGTCAAATATTATGAACTAGGGAGAACATGTATATACAATGTAAAATGGTTCAATACAAATGTATATTCGGAATGCCCAGGTTCTACCCTTGTGGTTGGTACCAAACATGCCAGGGGGAGGTGTTCCTGCTATGAGTTACAAGAATAACCACTTTGCAGCCAGTTTGAGCCAGCATGTTTGGTGTCCAGATATTCACACAGATATGAGGAATATGATTATTATAACATTATAGAGGTGTGCTGTGTGTTGCATGTTTTGGGAAGCCTTATGACTTTTCAGGTACAAGTCTCCAGTAAGATCTGACAGGTTTGATTGAGTGGGCTGTAAACGGTCAAGTCAAACCCCTAACCCTCCCAGGTAACAACTGAAGGGGGTTGGCCTCTTAGAAGGAACTGCGGAAACTAGTTAATATGTGTTTTTTGGATAAAACAGGGAATTTTTGTAACAACTGAAGGGGGATATACCATCTGAAGTTCCCAAGGACTCTTAAAATACCGGTAATTGTATTTAAGGATTTCTTGTGTTTCTCCCATTTTGATTTATGGACTGTTTTTCTTATCTATCACCTTTATATGTGTATGTCCTTTATTTCTGTATTTTTGTAACCAGCACTGTGAAGCCTTTTTTCAGATTAAATGTTCAATTAATCAGCTCTTGTCTCTGTTCTCTAATATGAACTCACTACTCTGAAGGAAGCTCAGTTAGAACACGCTACTAAAGGGTTAATTCTATATGTCTGATTATTAAGGTGATTTTATACTGTAATTCTGTTTTGTTTGGGGTAACCTAAGACTCCCAGATATAAAGTCTTGGTGGTTGCAGCAAATTGTAGTGCAGGAGGGATTTCAGGGGTTAATGTGGTGGTTGCTAGGAATAGTAACAGGTAACCAGGTGGTCTGGTATTGTTAACCCTTTCACTCCCACACTCTCCCCACTGTCTCAGTAGGGCCTATAGTCCTAGCGTATGACCCCATGTAAAGATAATGATGAAACACTTAAAGACAGACCTATCAAAATGACGCACTGTAAAGTAATAGAGCTCACAACTGTGTATCATTCTGCAGTTATGTAATATGTTTGATTTGCAAAATGGACTGGACATGTCGGATAATACATATATATAGCCATATTCTGTGTGAGGATAACAGAGAAACTGGAAGATTTAATTTGCTAAACAAACTGTAATGTAAAACAAAACCAGAGCAAGCCAAACAAAACTATGTAAAACATACAATTTCTTCTGTGTACTCCCCGCCACAGGAAACAGTGGGCTTTATCTCCCGCCTCCAGCTGGTAGGACCGAATTTTTTTTCTATATAGTTGTACTCCACCCCTTCCGCTTCAGTTATTTCGGTCCTACCAGCTGGAGGACGCGAGGCGAGCAGCCTCGATGTTTCCTGCGCTGGGCAGAAGAAGAAGAAAGACGAGAGTGACAAAAGGAATCATCCGGTGCCCCTGCCTTCACATTTTATGTGAATAGGAGGCACCGGTAAGCCGATCCGGGCAATTGTTCTCCCCTCTCCCCAGGATCCTTACCGTGCAGTCCTCCATGAAGCAAGACACAGAGAGGGACGCGGCAAGATGACGTCAGGTCCAGAGCGCATCATCACTGGGCTGCACACGGAGAGGGAGAAAGCAAGCAGAAGGGCTCAGCAAATATGGCTTTATCCCTTCAGCAATCAAGCGGCGCCATCCGGCGGGCGTTCCACCTGTGGTTTCCTGAGGATATATAAAGAAACCGGATGAAGACAAGGTAGGAGAAGTTCTGCTAATATTTATAGTATTTTAAATATTTATAATAAAGTTAGAGTTTTTAAAGGGACAGAACAGTTCAGGGATGTCAACCCCAGCTAAAGGCAGCTCTTCTAAGGAGAAAGGAGATTCAGGGACTAAAGAGTCTTCTAGTACGGATTCTAAATCCCCCAAAGTGAAGGTCTGTATGGGCTGTGACAGGAAGGCTCCTCCAGTAGAAGGAGCAAAGTTATGCTTAGAATGTTTAAGAAAGGCATCAGGACAAGACATCCCACAACAGTTTCAAAACTTCATTTCATGGATGCAGACCTCCATGAAAGATACTTTTACAGCCATGCAGGAGGCTGCAAATCCAAAAAAGAGAATGAGGTTGGAAGACCCAGGAGAGGGTACTTCATCTGTTAAGGAGGTGGAAGAGGAAAATAGTCAGGATGTCTCTGAATATTCTTCATCAGAAGAAGAAGGGGAGATTGTGGAAGGAACAGGCGCCTTTTCACTGGAAAAAATAGACGGTTTTGTTAAATATATTAGGAAGTCGCTGGGTATTGAGGAGGAACAAAAAGACCTAAACATTATGGATACGGCCTTTTTGGGGAACCAGAAAAGTACTCCATCTTTTCCAGTTCATCACTCCATTTCCAGTATTATCCAAGATGAGTGGAAAAAGACAGAAAAAAGATTTTCAACAACCAAACGATTCACTAGAATGTACCCCTTTAAGGAGGAAGATGTGAAAATATGGTCAAATCCTCCCAAAGTAGATGCTGCAGTGTCTTGTTTAGCTAAACCTACAACCATTCCTCTGGAGGATGGATCTGCCTTAAAAGATCCTATGGAGAAGAGAATGGAGTCAGTGCTAAAGAAGCAATTTTCTCTTATAGGTAATAATATTAAAGTAGCCACAGCACTGGCTTCAGTGTCTAGAACCATGCGAATCTGGCTAAACACCTTAGAGGAAAATATAGATTCCTCTGTATCCAGATCTAAGCTATTAAAGGAGTTAGCCATTATTAAAGAGGCAAATAGTTTCATGTGTGACGCCTCACTAGACTCGGTGAGACTAGCTGCTAAAGCTTCAGCCTTATCGGTTTCATCACGTAGGGCACTCTGGTTGAAATCTTGGGGAGCCGATATTCCCTCAAAAAATAAACTTATTTCCTTACCTTTCAAAGGAGATATGCTCTTTGGAGATCAGTTAGAGGAAATAGTAAAAAAGTTGACAGGAGGACGTAGTGCCTTTTTACCACAGGGAAGAAAACACAGGTCATCCCCAGTACGTTCTACCCAGTATAGAGCTAGAAACTATTCCTTTCGTAACCAAAGGGGATATCATCAAAATAGGCAGAATGAAGGAAGAAAGCAGCAATCGAACCAAGCTACCAGAGGATCATTCAGAAGAGAATTCCCCAAGAAAACGCATTTTAAGAAAGAATTCTGAAGTTCAGCGGGTCCTATCTCTAGATCAAGTAGGGGGCCGTCTTTACAACTACAGACATCTTTGGAAGACGGAGGACAGATGGGTGTCCAACATACTAGAGACAGGATATCCGCTAGAATTCAGAAAATATCCCCTGAAGCAAAGTTTCAGACGATCAAAAATGCCAAAGAATCCTCAAAAAGCCAGACTTTTCAGATTGGAAATTCAGCAACTACTCAGCAAGGGAGTGGTAGAGAAGGTTCCGATGGAACAGATGTATTCTGGAATTTATTCCATTTTATTTGCAGTACCGAAACCTTCAGGAGCTCACAGGATTATCCTAGATCTGAAAGCTCTCAACAACCTGATGAAGACAAAACATTTCAAGATGGAAACTGTAAATACAGTTATCAGGTCGGTATGCCCCAACAACTTTTTAACAAAGATAGACCTCCAAGAGGCCTACTACCACGTACCAGTAAGGGTAGAAGATCGAAGGTTTCTAAGGTTTGCAATAGAAGGAGACCATTTTCAGTTCAAGTGTCTACCATTTGGTCTATCAACAGCACCCAGAACATTTACAAAAATACTAGCAGCAGCTCTGGAAACCTTAAGACACAAAGGAATTCAGATTATTCCTTACTTAGACGACCTTCTTATAATCTCAGAATCAGAAGAAGAGGCAAATCTCCATACTCAGACGGTAGTCAGCCACCTAACAGAGTTAGGATGGCTGATAAATTCAGAAAAAAGCCAGTTCTCTCCCACTCAAAACCTGGTCTTTCTAGGAATAAGACTAAACACCTGGAAGGCATTAGCAACACTTTCAGAAGAAAGAATCCAGAACATTATAAAAAAGACGCTGGAATTCAAGAGAAAGGAGAAACACACGGCCCAAAGGATAATGGAAATCTTGGGACTAATGACATCAGTCATACAAATAGTGCCTTGGTCAAGATACCACACGAGGAGATTGCAGCTTCATTTTCTAAGACATTGGAATTCTCAGCAGGATCTCCATCAAACAATATCCATTCCACCGCAGGTCAGGAGAAGTCTGATATGGTGGACAAAGAAGAAAAATCTGTTAAAAGGTACCCCATTAATAGACTATCAATGGGAAATCATATATACAGATGCAAGTCCCATAGGATGGGGAGGAACCTGGAACAGAAGAATAGTGCAGGGAAGATGGAAACCGGCAGAAAAGAAGTTGCACATAAACATCCTGGAAATAAGAGCGGTAAAAAACACGCTCCTTTACTTCCAAAAGCTTCTTCACAACAAGGCTGTCCATGTGAGATCCGACAACATGTCAACAGTCCAGTACATGAAAAACCAAGGAGGAACAAAAAGCCAAACTTTAAACAAAGAAATCTATCCAATTTTCAGATGGGCAGAAAGAAACCTGATAGCCTTTTCAGCATCACACATAGCGGGAGTCAAAAACATCAAGGCGGATTATCTAAGCAGGGAAAGAATGGATCCAGGAGAGTGGTCCTTAAATCAAGAAGTGTTTCAACAGATTATAGAAAGATGGGGAAACCCCATAATAGATCTCATGGCGACGCAGAAGAACTCAAAATGCAAGAAGTTCTTCTCCAGATGGGAGGACAAGAAAGCAGTAGCCCAAGATGCACTGAAGCACCCATGGACATTCTCCTTGGCCTATGTATTTCCACCCATCCCTTTGATAAGGGAGGTACTAAGAAAAGTCAAGATGGACAAAGCAGAAATAATATTGATTGCCCCCAGGTGGCCAAGAAGAACATGGCTATCAGAAATAGTGAAGTTATCATGCCAGGAGCCATGGATACTCCCAAACAGGATGGACCTACTACATCAGGGTCCATTCCTACATCAGAATCCGGAATTTTTCCACTTAACAGCATGGAGGTTGAGCGGAAAAATCTAATATCTAAAGGCTGCTCAGAAAAAGTAGCAAACGTTATTATTTCCAGTAGGAAATCCTCCACTAATAAGATATATGATAGAATCTGGAGAGCTTTCAGATGTTGGTGTATTAAAAACAAAATATTGAAGTCAGAAGTATCCACGGGAACTATTCTGGAATTTTTACAGAAGGGTTTTGATATGGGTCTTAGTCCGGCATCCCTGAAGGTCCAAATATCAGCCCTCTCAGCAGTATTTGTGAAACATTGGGCAGAGAAGGACATAGTTAAAAGATTCATTAGAGCAGTCGAGAGAACCCGTCCGAGGATTAGAGAAATAATCCCATCCTGGGATTTAAATATTGTATTAAATCAACTAATTGATTCCCATCTATTTGAACCTCTGGATCAGATTTCCATAAAGCATCTAACGTGGAAAACGGTTTTCTTGACAGCCATTACTTCGGCCAAAAGGGTTAACGAACTCCAAGCCCTCTCCTGTCAGAGTCCATATTTGACCTTCCATCAGGATAAAATAGTACTAAAAATGAAACCCAGTTTTAGGGGCAAAGTGGTTTCTAATTTCCACTTGGATCAGGAAATCATCTTACCTTCCTTTTGTAGAAATCCATCAGGCAGTAAAGAAGCTAGGCTTCATTCCCTAGATTTAGTCAGATGTATCTCCTCTTATCTGGACAGAACTAGGGAATTTAGATCCTCCGATTCCCTGTTTGTACATTTCCAAGGGAAAGGGAAAGGATCAGCTGCCTCCAAACCATCCATAGCTAGGTGGATCAGGCAGTGTATCATTACTGCTTATAAAGAGGGGAATTTAGTTCCACCCATTAAATTAAAAGCTCATTCTACTAGAGCAATTTCCACCTCCTGGGCTCTCAAGGCAAATGCTTCTCCGGCAGAGATTTGCAAAGCCGCCACTTGGACGTCCATGTCTACTTTTATTAGACATTACAGATTGGATGTAGGCTCTTCAGCAGAAGCCAAATTTGGGCGTCAAGTACTTCAGGCGGTGATCTCTTCATGATTATGGTAAGAGATCTTCTTATTGCATACAATTATGTTATTTACATATAAGCATTTAAGAGGGCAGTAGTCTGATTGTTCCCTCCCTATAAGTGGCTTTGTTATATCCCACTGTTTCCTGTGGCGGGGAGTACACAGAAGAAAGGGTGAAATTTACTTACCGATATTTCCTTTTCTTCTGTGTACCTCCCCGACACACCCACCCTTAATTCTATTAATTCTTATTTTATAAACAGCTTGGCTAACACAAAGATAACTGAAGCGGAAGGGGTGGAGTACAACTATATAGAAAAAAAATTCGGTCCTACCAGCTGGAGGCGGGAGATAAAGCCCTCTGTTTCCTGTGTCGGGGAGGTACACAGAAGAAAAGGAAATATCGGTAAGTAAATTTCACCCTTTTATGCACGTGGCACAGTTTGTAAATAGTTTGTGCACTGTGCCTTTATTTCATAATGTAAATAGTTATCATTTAAAAATACACTGTATCTTGTAAAAAAAAAAACAAAAAAAACACAGAATGATTAAATCGGCAGCGGGCAACCCAGGGCTTCTTACTGTTGTGAACTACAATTCCCATCATGCAGAAAAAGGAAAAAAAAAAAAAAGTGCACCAATAGTGTCTTATCTCCTAAAGATATATCAAAGCAATAAATATATAGACTGTACACTCACATTAGCATATGGTGGCATATACCTGCAGTCAAACAAATAAGTATTCAGGGGTACTTTACCTGTCCCTACTTGAGTATCCGATCCCTGATGAGCCCTCTGAAGCGATCAGTTCAAAGAATCTCCAGAAGCCCGATGTTCAACTTGTGCTTTTGCAACTGACCAGAAGTCCTACTCTAACTGCACATACGCACAGTGGAGGCCAGAGCTCTTAACACTTTATTAATGGATTCTATATTTGTGGAGTTCTTATATTCACCTTTGTAGATGCATCCAAAACCTATTACTTACATCCATAGTTCTTTGTACTTTTGCACACCCCTGATATATTTTTTTTTTTTTTTTTTTAAAGATATCTAGCTTGATTTATTTGGTAGTTTATGAAAACAAGCTTTTACTGGCTGTCAGGGAGTTGTATTTTGTATGGAGTGAAGTATAAAGTGTTAGGATCTGGCCTGCACAGAGAGACAGTTGGGATGGGGAGCAGCGTAAAATCCTGGTATCTGGCTTGTGTGGAATGACAAATCTAAGTATGTTATGCCCTTTTGTTAGAGTCCAACTTTAAAATCTTCAAGCCTACCCTTTACAGGTTTGGTAATGGTAGGGCAATTTGTAATTTCTGGACTATATCTGTAATTTATCCTCAGCCATAATTATTTTGGAATTGTAGGCTGTAGCCCAACATCAAGGGCAGACCTGAATTTGCCTCACACCTGGGTGGTGTTGTCTCTTTGCCTTGATTCCATGTTATTTTTATATTTGAAACCCTTTCTTGTTAAACTGTAATCTGTAACGTTTTGCCCGACATGATCAGCTGCTTTAGTCCCTGTCATTGAAAAGAACAAAATACAATGTTTTCATGCCTGTTGGCCACTTTTTGGACCTGGGTGGTTATGCACTAAAATGTGACAAAGTAGAGATTATTTCTCCAGTGATATCACTTCTCCAATTTCTGTTATTCTATGGTGCCCATGCAATGAGATCTCTCCTACTTGAGAAATCTCAGTGCATAGTCTCCATAAAATAACAAAGGAATTGGAGAAGTGATAACAGTGAAGAGATAGTCTCCGCTTTATCACTTCTTAGTGAATCTCCCCACTGATCTGCTACTGAATACCTGGAGAAAAAAAAAGCTTAGGGCTGGAAATGTCCTCTAATCTGACTAGTAAATAAAATAAAAGCATACAAATATTGATGCTGTTCTGTTTATCATTGGAGTGTTATTTACCTCTTGATTAGTAAAGTTTTCTGACTTTTGAACCTCTGCTATTTTTCCAGCCGTGCCACATGACTTCTAGAATTATATAGATAGCCCTCTTATACATCAGTATCAGGGGTAGGCAACTTCAGTCTTGGTGTGTAACAGGACAGGTTTTTGGGATATATTTGCTTGAATCCAGGTAATCCATAGCTTGGTCACTTAAACTAACCTACCTGTAATAAAGCAGGTAGATCATGATCTGTATCCGTGGTAAGAAACCTTTGGCTAAATTTCCCAGTAGGTGCATGGGGGTGGTTGGAATTTTAGTCTCAAACAGCTGGAAAACCAAAGATTACCGTGCCCCTGATATAGAAGTTACCCTACAAGTTATCCCTTACCCGTGTATATAAAGCGGAACTAACACCCTGCAAGATGTAGCCTCAATTAGAGGACTACAATCCGTGATAACTCGCTGTGTAATTATTATTATTTATTTATTTTTTTTTTTTTTTTAAAGTGTTATTAAAGAGTAATCCGTTAATTCCAAAAAGTACCTGGTGACATCTTCCCCCCCCCCCCCCCCCCAGAAAAGCGCATTGCGCATGTCAGCACAGAGCTGATCGGCTCTCTTGTAACTGCCCCCGGCTACACGAAAACACCTACGTCATCCTCTTTAGATTCTCCTGCTGGTCTGAGAACGTAAAGCTGATGACGTAGGTGTTTTCGTGTAGCCGGGGGGGGGGAGTTACAAGAGAGCCGATCAGCTACGTGCTGACATGCGCAATGCGCTTTTCTGGGGGGGGAGATGTCACCAGGTACTTTTTGGAATTAACGGATTACTCTTTAATAACACGTTAAAAAAAAAAAAATAATAATAATTACACAGCGAGTTATCACGGATTGTAGTCCTCAAACTGAGGCTACATCTTGCAGGGGTGTTGGTTCCGCTGTATTTGTTTGAGGCATTGTGAGAAACACTGGTCAGAAAAGTATGGATGACTTTTATTACCCCAATTTTAAACTTTTGAGTGACAGACAGGTATCCAAACTCTCTGGCACTTAAAAGGTTAAACGAAAACTGTCTTAGTGTTTTGCATGTAAACTAGTGCAGTGCTGAAGTGTTTCAGTCTCTGTGTTATGGGGGATTTTTGATGTAATCCTGTGACCTGCCGCCTTCCTCCTCATAATAAAACTACAGCAGTCTGTCCTGGGGCACAGCTGTGCCCGTTCTTCCTTACCGTCACTGGATGTCTATGGCGGAAGAACTACACATTTGCTTGTCTAGCAGAACTGAGGATATAAACAAAAAGGAAAAATTTAGACCTCAGAACGTAACATTTTATGAAAACTGACATTTCTGCAGCAGAACATTTTAACGTGGCGGAGTCATTTTTGACTTTGCATAGTCTGCAAGCGTACACTATGTATCAACTTGCTTAAGTTTTTTACTTTTTTTTCCTATTCGCATATTTCACACTTCCAGAGAGCTTTCTGTGAGGCACTGTGAAAGCTTACATACTTATACAATGGAACACTATGTCTGCAGCAGCCAGTGCTATGTTCTTTCTTTGATACAATGGAGGCAAGTTTATCTGCCTCATGGATAATGTTACACTGTATCAATACTCTTTCTGGAAATTAATTGAGATCATTGTCATGGACGTTTAAAAATGTGTGGATTTAGGAGGATGTTTAACCCGCCGAGTGCCAGAGTTGTAAGCAGCTCTTTGCTTTGTAATGTTTTGTGTACCCTTATGGTCTTCAAAAGGTTAAAAAAAAATGTAATCCATTAGACTTTATATGTTACGTATTCGGAGAATATGCAAAAGGTATATTAAGTCACTTTAAAGTTGCATTTAAAGGGATAGTAATACTTAAAATGTAAAAGAAAAAAAATGTTGTAGTGTTTATCCCCCCCGAGTAACAGAAGGGAACTCCCACTGCTGAAAGGTGTTTTATTCAAAAGTTATTACAGCTCAAAGTTGAATTTTTTTAGTTGCAATATCACAGTGGACTGAAATTGTACAGTGGTGCTGTTGTTATACCATCCTATGGACAGCTCTGGTTCGTAGACCATCTCCATAGGATGGTGCAGCAACAGCATACAAATTTGCACCTAAAAAATTCAACTTTGAGCAAAACAATGTGTTACACACCCCTCCACACATTAGAGTGGTCCTGTCTCCTTGATTTCAGAGTAGCATAATGGAAAACTTAATTCATAACTGCCTATGTATCCTTTTGCTCAAAAGCCAAGCCGATGCACAGTGTAGGAGTCCATGTTTATAAAAGAAGTTATTTTGGAGTAAACCAGCTGCACCATCGGGGACAAAAGAAATCGGGCTTTTAAAGTGGAACTACCACCCGAGATAAAGTCGCCCTGCAATAATTAGGCATGTGGCGACTAGCTTAATAGCTACATTCCCTCTCACAACAACATGATTCTATAGAAATCCTTAATCTTCTGAGATTGACGGCCAGGTTAGCGCAGTCTGTGGCGTCTGTGCCGTCAGTCCCTTCCAGTGCCTTTCGGGACAGTGCAATGCTTCTTAGTAGAAACCGGGACTGACAGCTCAGGCGCACAAACAAGATGTCTGCGCTGATACCTGGCTTCCAGTCTCAGAAGATGAAGGATTTCTGTAGAATTGTGTCGTCGTGAGAGGTAATATAACTATTATTAAGCTGGTCTCCACCTGTCTGGTTATTGCAGGGTGACTTTACCTCCGGTGGTAGTTCTGCTTTAATCCCTTGAATGTAGTTTAATCTGAAATCCTTATTTTTTTACCCCACACTAACCCTTTTCCTGTCTGCATCTTAGTCTCCCTAATTTCCATTTTTTTATAGACTTCGCATATTGCTACTAATCTTTCTTTTCTTCTCTCTTCAATCCAAACCATATGTGTCTTCCCATAATCACATTCCAATGTAACTGATAGATACAACCATCGCTTGGTTCATATTTTTTTTCCTCTGTGTTTACGCACCTTTAAAGGGATAGTAATACTTTAATATTACTCTTCCCCATATTGTAGCTATTTCAAAAAGAATTGAGTTGCCCCCAGGTTCAGCTCTCAAACCTTTATGGTTTGAGAGATAACCGAACGCAAAGTCCCCCCTCCCTCCCCCTGAAGTTAGTGTTTTACTGACTGCAGGGATATCCGGTCTGACTTTCATCAGGTGGCTCTGCAGCTGAGCTGAGATCACGTTAGAAACACTGTCTCTCTCTCTCTGTCTCGAGAGAGAGAGAGAGAGAGAGAAGACCTGCGAGTACTGATTTGCTGAGATTTGGCGTGTCCTGCACACACCTTAATCCTAATTGTTGAGAGAATGTGTGTATATATATAATATAATATATACACTGGACAACGATTAGCACTCACTTATTCACTGTCAGCTTGCCTGGGTGCTTAAAATGTATCATATGTATCGGTCAGTGGTAAGCACTCACGGGACTTTAAAGTCAATTAAAAACATACTTACCACTGACCGATATATATAATACTAGTTGAACAGCCCGTTACACGGGCCACAGTGCCACTGGCACCTGGTCGCGGGGCAGTCATGCGCAGTAGAGACTGCCCGCGGCTGATACAGAGCTGGACGCTCCTTCGGGCAGTCTCTACTGCGCATGACTGTAGCACGCGCAGCAGTGTGTACTGCAAATGTTGCGGCGTTACACACAATTTAGCGAATTATTATATAGGATTTTCTCAACAAAATATAGCAGATGAATGTTTTTACACAGCTAAAGGAAGAAAGGAACTTGGTTCTGTATTCTGGTGCCTAGGAAGGTGTGTTGGGAGGCGTGGGGGGAAGGCTCCAATCAGATGCCAGTAGTGTTTTGTCAGTGACTATTTCCGGTACAGGCAAACTCTAACATTCCAGATCTTGGAGCCAGCAGCTGGTTGGTGATGATGGGAACTGTAGTCCTCAACAGCTGGAATGGGAAAAGTTGCATACATCTGGGCTTGTTCCTCTGCCTTGTTTAATATTTTTGTTGCAAACTGCAAGTCGAAAAATATTTAATATAATATGTTGCCTTCATCTGCTATTGTTTAATTCTTTGAGTGCCAGAGGGGTATGCAAAGCAATGCGTTGCCTATACTTCTGGTACTCAAAGGGTTAAGTGAACTGTTCATTGAAACAGATTCCTGACTTAAGACATCTGTATCCCACTTTTTTAATTTAATTTCCAGGTTTTTGAAACTTCTGTATATTGTTGGTGTAGTTTGAAGTAAGGTGTTGCCATTTATTTCAGCAGCTGTGCATTATGAATATTACAACGTAGATTATAAGAATTTGACTTGTAGAAAGAGCGATGTGAGCTGTATTAAGCTGCCTAGATTTGCCGGCAAGATGCACTATTCTCTAATTTCTTATAGAAACTGGCATGTAGACGGGTGAAAGAAATCAGATAATAATTTGTTATAGTATGATTTTGTTGGCCTTCCAGCTATTGGGCGACGTTGATGGGAGTTGTAGTTCTGAGTAGCTGGAGGACCTCGGGTTGCCCAGCCCTGTTGTACACAGATTTCCTGATTACCGTGACACATCTCGTGTCTCCCAGTCCAGAGTGCGCTGATTGCGGGGAAAATGTCCTTTCACTTTCTATGGGATGAATCTGTTGTGTATTGGCACAATGCATTGGAGACCTTCTTGGCATCCAAGGGGTTAACCCTTTGAGTTACTGAGTGGTACGGAACGCATTGCTTTGCAAAGGGATAAGTATAATGCTCCCCGAACGCCCACTGATTTAAATGCAGCTTTTTAACCCTTTGAGTGCCTGAGTGGTACGCAATGCATTGCTTTGCAAAGCATTGCTTAACTCTCTGGCATTCGATGGGTTAAAATCTGCATTTAAATCAGTGGGCGTTCGGGGAGCATTATACTTGTCCCTTCATGGTGCACTTGGTTTCTTCCAGTTGTGCTCCTCCTTTTCCTTTGTGAATGTGGCCTGTACTTTCTTATGTTTCATGTTATGTCACCGTATTGAAAAATATGCATATAAATCTGTTACTGTAACCCTAATCTTTTTCCATAGAAGAACAAGTTGTATTTTACCAGGCGTCCAGGGGTGAGCGATTTGTGGCCATCCAGCTGTTGGACTGCGATTCTGAGGATAAAGGCAGTTAGACCAACAGCAGCTGGAAGGCTGCAGGTTACAAATTCTCGCATAATACAGAGAATATATTTATTTAAGTACAGCAGCAGCCCAGATAATGCAAGTTTGAGCTGCAATATCTTAAAGGGTTGGTAATGCCTCCCTAAAAGTATTACATCGAGTCTCTATATAAAAACTAAGAGATTGCGCTATATTTAAGTCTTTAGTTTCGTATAGTTTAAAAGTTTTATGCACAGATAAAGCTCCACAACCCGCCCCCTTCTTCCACGTCACTGCTGAATCTGCAGTCTGGTGAGGATGGCTGCAGTGAGGGACAAACTTCAGTAAGCAAAGGGAAATCCTGTCCTCCTCCATCAAGGGGGGAGGGCAGGATTTCCCTTATACTTACTGAAGTTTGTCCCTCACTGCAGCCGTCAAGTCACACGACCCAATTACAGATTCAGAAGGGGGCGGACTGGGGAGCTTTATTATATTTTATAACACATTCTTTAAATAAAAAAAAACAAACAGTGCGCCTGCTGCTGGGAGATGTTTTAATTAATCACTTAAAGGGATAGTAATGTTTCATAATAAAAGCAGCTCTAATTAATCATCATAGTATTTGGACCTTGGAGAGTGTTATTTCAATTCTGTCAGAGTTGTAGTTCAAGAGTAATTCAATGACAAAGTATCCCCCTCCCGCCCCTTTTACTGATGTAACACTGCTCATCTCAGAGCAGCAAGACTGTCTGGATGGATCACAGAGAGGTACAATCTTCAGTGAGCATAACTATAACCTAAAAAACTTGTCAAGGGGGGCAGGGCTTTCATTGTTCTCATAGGAAGAAGATTGTCCCCTTCTGTTATCTGTCTAGTCTATGGACTGGATTCCACATCTGAGAAGAGATGGCTTACACTAGGTAAAAGGGGAGAGAGAGGGACACTTTATCATTACCGTAAAATCTCGGGTATAATACGCACTTTTTTACCCCATTTCACCATATGTGAAGTGGGGGGTGCGTATTATACACGAGTATTAAAAAAAAAAAAAAAAAAAATGAAACTGAGCCCCTGTGAACCCACTTCCTCCCGTGCCTCTTTCCAAGATCCCCAGAGACCGCCGGAGTGTCCTGTTTGGACCTTCGCAATGCATTATGCCTCCTGCTTCCAGCCATGCCTCTCTTCCCTGCAAGATCCTCGGCACTGTAGAAGGTGCCTGAGTGCCCTGTTAGGACCTACGCAAATGCGAAGGTCCTAACAGGGCACTCGTGCACCTTCTACAGTGCCGAGGATCTTGGAGGGAAGAGTGGCACGGGAGGAAGCGGGCGGCATAATGCACTCCGCCAGTCTCTACAGTGCCGGGGATCTTGGAAGGGAGAGAGGCACAGGAGGAAGCGGGCAGTATAATGCACTCTGCCAGTCTGTACAGTGCCGGGGATCTTGGAAGGGAGAGAGGCATGAGAGGAAGCGGGCGGCAAAGACAAGCATGCCGCCCGTTGAATGGAACCACAGGCTGTGTTCACAGTGGCTTAATCTCTGGTACTGTTACCTCCATCAGGTAAAATGATTTTGACGCTGGAATAGATCCCAAAAGAAGCAGTCACAGGGAGGCAAACATTTTGATCTTTGTTTTTGAGTACAGGGGCAGAAAGGCAGTGCGTATTATACATAGGTACTTTAGTTTTTTGTAAAATCTTGGGTATTATTTACACCTGCGTATTATACATAGGTGCGTATTATACCTGAGATTTTACGGTAATTACTCTTGTACTACAACTCGCCGAGAGGGACAGTCTTCAGTGATCATAATGAAAAACCTGAAAAACTTGTCAAGGGGGACAGGGCTTTCATTGTTCTCATAGGAAGAAGATTGTCCCCTTCTGTTATCTGTTTGGTCTATGGACTGGATTCCACATCTGAGAAGAGATGGCTTACACTAGGTAAAAGGGGCAACTTTGCTTGTGAATATCTCTCAAATCATAAAGGTTTTGAGAGATGAGACTTATATCGTTCCTAATTTTTTTTAATGCCTACAAAATAAAATAAAGTTAAAACGAAGTATTACTATCCCTTTAAGGACCAGAGGTCCTGGGAAGTTACCTTCCGTTAAGGACCGCTTTGATCCTTGCCGATGTGGCAGTACACGTGACTTGTTATGTGTACCAGAGTGCCGCTTTGGGGCCTAAGAGAGACCGCTCCAGACTTGGAGGGGCCAATTTTACTTACAGCGCTCCCGGCAAAGCGCTGTAAGTAAAAAGTACGTGATGTGCTATGATGATCACTGGTCCTTAAGTGGTCCATAAGGGTGTAAGGACAGTGACAGTCAAAGCACATCATCTGGTCCTTAAGGCGTTAAAAGGATAGTAATGCCTCCTTAAAAAAGTACTGCGTTGAGTCTTCTTTATATAAAAACTAAGAGATTGGGCTATATTTAAGTCTTTAGTTTTGTGTAGTTTAAAAGTTATGCACAGATAAAGCTCCCCAGCCCGTGTTATAAAATATATTTTTTTCCATGTTCTGCAGTATTTTCCCCTAAAAAGACAAGAGTGGAGTGCAGTGCGTTGCTTTTCAATGTGTTTCAAACAGTTCTTGTCCTTTTTGAAGTTGAAGGGACAACAGGAGGAAAGCGCACTCAGATCCACCGACAAATTCTCAGCCAAACCAATAAGTTTAAAAGTCTGACACTTTATTTTAGTCGCATAAAAGCATCCATGAATGAATACATGTACAAGATGCGCAGGACTTGCCTAACGCGTTTCGTGGCGATACACCACCACTTAATCATAGGCTTGCTTGGTTTGGCTGAGAATTTGTCGGTGGATCTGAGTGCGCTTTCCTCCTGTTGTCCTCTCGTTTGTGGAATCGTGGCTGCGATTGTGGAGAGCTGCACCGGGTCCTCCGGTCCTAAGGTGACTGGGTGAGTGCTCTTTTATTGGAGGTTATTAACATTGGTAGCGACTGTTTAATATCTTTTTCTTTTTGAAGTTGAAGGCAGGAACGTCTTCCATTGAAAAAAGGAAAGAGAGTTTTTTCCTAGAATAGCAGACATCTCTTTTCCATTATACAACATACATCCTTTGTATTTATTTGGTCAATAACAGATCTGTGTTCCTACCATTCTGCAAGGGGTTTATGTTCATTTTATTTCCCTGTTTACAGAGGCCAGCCTGTGGGGTCCGTGTAAAGCCATCTGGCAGACGGTGACCAACGCGCTGATAAAGAAACAACCGGAAGCCGTGCATTTACTGGATATCGTCTTAAAGAAACATAAATCGGATTTCATTTCACTTTTCAAGAATCCGGTATGTTTATTTTAGTTTTATTTTAACCCTTTGAGTGCCAGAGTGGTATTGAATGTATTGCTTTGCAATGCATTCTGTACCACTCTGGCACTCAAAGAGTTAAAGTGACAGTCAACCTCCACTTCTGCCTTTACATATTCTGCAAACGCTCATTATGTACATTTAAATTGCTTAGACATTTTATTATTTGGTTTTCACCCATTTTCTTCACTTTTATACTCCTGACATTGAGCTCCATAAATCTGTGGTTTCATAGAACTTTGTGTCGGACTGTGCAAGCAGTGTAAGTAATAATGTGCCACTATCCCTGCAGCACTGATTGATGTGTGCAGTGGAGACAGCCTATTCTACATTGTTTCACTGCTTGAATGATTAAAACCCGGAGAGCTCCCTGTCACAAAAGGACTTTTACTTTTGGCTACAGCTAGGTCTAAATAAGTGGTCAAGGGACAACAAAACGTTACAACTTGCCATTGATTTTTGTATTTTACTAGTAGAATTTTATTTTTGTATTGAGTATCTGTATTAAAGGGATAGTAATACTTAATTATTATTAATATAGGGATAAAGTCCTATTAAAAACAAAATGTATTGCCCCCAGAGTCATCTCTGAAACCTTTATGGTTTGAGAGATAATCGCTCCTAAAGTTGCCCTCTCCCTCCCCCTTCCCCGTAGTCAGTGTTCTAGCTGACTGCAGGGAAGCCAGTCGTACAACTTTCAGGCGGCTCTGCAGCAGAGCCAAGATCGGATTAATAAAAAAGAAATCTTTCACTGAAATGGTCTTCTTCGTGTGCTTGGTTTTCAATAGGGGTGCACTGAAATTTCGGTGGCCGAAATGTTTCGGCCGAAAATGGCCTTTTCGGCAAAAAGCCGAAATAAAAAAAATGGCCGAAAATCCTTGGCACTGGATTAGATGTTGTCAGCCCGCATCATCACTCGCCCCTGCGGGCCGTGATGACATACAGACAGAGAAGAGGGCAGAGGCACCGGAAGAGAAGCGATTGCTGCCAGCAGACTGATCATTACTGTCTGGCAGCAAGCGCTTCTCTTCCGGTGCCTCTGCCCTCTTCTCTGTATGTATGTCATCACGGCCCGCAGGGGCGAGTGATGATGCGGGCGGGCAGGAGGGAACTCAGAGCCAGCCAGCCACAGGGGACCGGGAGAAAGAGAGGTACAAAGGGGAGAAAGAGAGGTACATAGGGGAGAAAGAAGTACATGGGGGAGAAAGAGAGGTACATGGGAGAGAAAAGTACATGGGGGAGAAAGAGGCACAAGGGGGAGAGAGAGAGAGGCACAAGGGGGAGAGAGAGAGAGGCACAAGGGGGAGAGAGAGAGAGGCACAAGGGGGAGAGAGAGAGAGGCACAAGGGGGAGAGAGAGAGAGGCACAAGGAGGAGAAAGAGAGGCATAAAGAAGTACATGGGGGAGAAAGTGAGGCACAAGGGGGAGAAAGAGAGGCATAAAGAAGTACATGGGGGAGAAAGTGAGGCACAAGGGGGAGAAAGAGAGGTACATGGGGGAGAAAGAAGTACATGGGGGAGAAAGAGAGGCACATGGGAGAGAAAAGTACATGGGGGAGAAAGAGGCACAAGGGGGAGAGAGAGAGAGGCACAAGGGGGAGAGAGAGAGGCATAAAGAAGTACATGGGGGAGAAAGTGAGGCACAGGGGGGAGAAAGAGAGGCATAAAGAAGTACATGGGGGAGAAAGTGAGGCACAAGGGGGAGAAAGAGAGGCACAAGGGAGAGAAAGAAGTACAAGGGGTAGAAAGAGGCACATGGGGGAGAAAGAAGTACATGGGGGAGAAAGAAGTACATGGGGGAGAAAGAGAGGCACAAGGGGGAGAAAGAAGTACAAGGGGGGAGAAAGAGAGGCACAAGGGGTAGAAAGAAGCACAAGGGAGGAGAAAGTGAGGCACAAGGGAGAGAAAAGTACATGGGGGAGAAAGTGAGGCACAAGGGAGAGAAAAGTACATGGGGGAGAAAGAGGCACAAGGAGGAGAAAGAGAGGCATAAAGAAGTACATGGGGGAGAAAGAGGCACATGGGGGAGAGAAAAGTACATGGGGGAGAAAGTGAGGCACAAGGGAGAGAAAAGTACATGGGGGAGAAAGAGAGGCACAAGGGAGGAGAAAGAGAGGCATCAAGAAGTACATGGGGGAGAAAGAGAGGCACATGGGGAGAAAGAAGTACATGGGGGAGAAAGAGAGGCACATGGGGAGAAAGAAGTACATGGGGAGAAAGAAGTACATGGGGGAGAAAGAGAGGCACAAGGGGTAGAAAGAAGTACAAGGGGGAGAAAGAGAGGCACATGGGGGAGAAAGAGAGGCACATGGGGGGGAGAGAAGTACATGGGGGAGAAAGAGAGGCACATGGGGGAGAAAGAGAGGCACAAGGGGTAGAAAGAAGTACATGGGGGGACAAAGAAGTACATGGGGGAGAAAGAGAGGTGCATAGACCCCATAGTAAAATAATAACAATGATGCATGTTAACTGTGTAAAGTTTTTTATTCTACTGTTTGTTTTTAACACTCAGTTTGTTCATTAAATAATGAAAATAGGGCTGCAACAACTAATCGATGAAATCGATAAAAATCGATAATGAGAATCGTCAACGATTCTCATTATCGATTCGTTGCGCAGCGATTAGTTGTGCCGCCCAGAAGCCCCACAGCCGCCGGATACTGCTGTCTTCCTGCACTGATGACATCCAGAGCGCAACCACTCCAAACGCGGAGACACCGCGTGGAGCGTGCAGGTATTTTCTTCCTCTGTTCTGAGGCCAGTTTAAAACTGGCGCCCAGACAGAGGAAGAAAACCCCTGCACGCTTCATGCGGCGTCTCCGCGTTTGGAGTGGTTGCGCTCCGGATGTCATCAGTGCAGGAAAGTGAAAGAGGTACGGGAGAGAGAGAGAGGCACAAGGGGGAGAGAAGTACATGGGGGAGAGAGGCACAAGGGGAGGGAGAGAGGCACAAGGGGAGAAAGAGAGATAAGTACATGGGGGTGAAAGAGGCACAAGGGGGAGAGAGATAAGTACATGGGGGTGAAAGAGGCACAAGGGGGAGAGAGAGAGAAGTACATGGGGGGGTGAAAGAGGCACAAGGGGGTGAGAGAGATAAGTACATGGGGGGGTGAAAGAGGCACAAGGGGGAGAGAGAGAGAAGTACAATGGGGGTGAAAGAGGCACAAGGGGGAGAGAGAGAAGTACATGGGGGGGTGAAAGAGGCACAAGGGGGAGAGAGAGAAGTACATGGGGGTGAAAGAGGCACAAGGGGGAGAGAGAGAGAAGTACAAGGGGGAGAAATAGAGGTACAAGGAGGGGAGAAATAGAGGCACAAGGGGGGGAGAGAAGTACAAGGGGGGAGAAATGGAGGCACAAGGGGGGGAGAGAGAGAGAGAAGTACAAGGGGGGAGAAATAGAGGCACAAGGGGGGGAGAGAGAGAGAGAGAGGTACAAGGGGGGAGAAATAGAGGCACAAGGGGGGGAGAGAGAAGTACAAGGGGGGAGAAATGGAGGCACAAGGGGGGGAGAGAGAGAGAGAAGTACAAGGGGGGAGAAATAGAGGCACAAGGGGGGGAGAGAGAGAGAGAGAGGTACAAGGGGGGAGAAATAGAGGCACAAGGGGGGGAGAGAGAAGTACAAGGGGGGGAGAAATAGAGGCACAAGGGGGGGGAGAGAAGTACAAGGGGGGAGAAAGAGGTGCATAGACCCCATAGTAAAATAATAACAATGACACATGTTAATGTGTAAAGTTTTTTATTCTGCTGTTTGTTTTTAACACTGTTCATTAAATCAGTTTAAATAATGAAAAATTTGCATTTTTTTATCCGATTAATCGAAAAAATAATCGGCCAACTAATCGATTATCAAAATAATCGTTAGTTGCAGCCCTAAATGAAAAATTAGCATATTGTTTTTTTTATCCGATTAATCGAAAAAATAATCGGCCAACTAATCTATTATCAAAATAATCGTTAGTTGCAGCCCTAGTAATCCTAGTACTGAGCAGCCGCGCTACGTCACAACGTAGCTAGCGCGGGCTGCTTAAAATCAACAGACACAAAAAAAACAGCTAGGTGGTAAGCTGTTACCACAGTGCTCCCCTGCTGCTGCTTTTGGACATTTTCCGTGCCGAGAGTGACAGGAGACCCTGAGTGGCTGCTGTTGATGCCCAGCCTGCATTCCTCTGCTGGACCATAGAAGAGGTATTGGTAATACACATCCAAAATACCAAAAATGTTTAGAAGAACTAAAAGCTATAGAAAAAATAAATAATAATAATAAAAAGCCACACTAGATGTAAAAGGATAATTTTATAAAAACCTTTTTCAAAGTCAAGGTTTAAATACATTCATAATGCATATTTTAAAACCCTATCTCTCTGACTTTGAACCAGTTTTGACAAAATTATCTTTTAAAATTTGTTTTTGTTTGTAAAATAGAAACATCTTGGCCATTAATGGGCAGTCCTAAGAATCTCATTTCTCCACTACCAGAAATGAGATTCTTATGTTTGCCCAACCCTGGCCAAAATATTTTTTTTCCTTTTTACAAACAAAAACATAATATAACAGGCTAAGTTTATGAAAACTTTTTAAAAGTCAGGGTTACGGTTTTAAAATATGCATTAAAGTCATTTTCGGTTTCGGTTTTCGGCCAAGTGCATCTTGACGTTTCGGTTCAAAATTTTCATTTCGGTGCACCCCTAGTTTTCAAGCACACGTAAAAGACCGTTTTACTGAAAAATTTTTTTTTTTTTTTTACACGCTATCGATGATCTAAGACCGGATTTCCCTTCAGTCAGCTAGAACGCTGACTTCGGGGAAGGGGGAGGGAGAGGGGAACTTTAGGAGCGATTATGTCTCAAACCATAAAGGTTTGAGAGATGACACTGGGGGCAATACATTTACTTTTAATAGGACTTTACTATAGGGATTAGTAATAATTAAGTATTACTATCCCTTTATATAACTTTGAATTAAAAAGAAAGCAGCACTTTGTGGACTCTATTACTTCCTGAGCAGAGACAGGCAAATACCTCTGCATGCTTGATTTGCTGTGGTCAGGTCTATACCCTCCATAGCCATCATATTTGTGAGTATAATTTTTATTATATACTCGAGATTGTTTGAACGATGACAGGCATGATTGGGCGCCCTCTTTTGTTTTTATTTACATTTCCTCCAAGATGTCTGTACTGTCTGTCCTCTGGTTCCTGCTGAAGAAGTGGTTTTTTTAGCAATAAAGTGGACTTATTGAGTTTAAAGACAGTAAGACTCCACAGCAACAAAACTTATATTGACTGAAATTGAGCAGTCTGTTACCTTCTCCCCTGCATGATCACAGCTCGCCTCAGTGCACGTTGCAGTCATGAAAGTCTTGACGTACTCGCACAGTCACTCGTCCTTTACAGTTATACAACATATGTGACTTTTAATAGCTCTCAAAATTAACAACATCTTGTTTTGTTGCTAGGTACCCTTCAACTCTAAGGACCTGGGGAATATTCAGTGCATTACGATACAATTCATAACACACACTGGTCCTAAAAGGTTTAAACACCAACTTTAAAGAATGTGTATATGTTTGAAGCATGTCTTACCAATGAGAATACCTTTGTTTTACACAGCAGATAAACTCATCCAATTCATACATTTTGCATAATACAAGTTTACTGCCTCTTTAAAGGGATAGTAATACTTAATAATTACTAATCCCTGTATTAAAGTCCTGTTAAAAAGAAATGTATTGCCCCCAGTGTCATGTCTCAAACCTTTATGGTTTGAGAGATAATCGTTCCTAAAGTTTCCCTCTCCCTCCCCCTTCCCCGTAGTCAGCGTTCTAGCTGACTGCAGGGAAGCCTGTCATAAGACTTTCAGGCGGCTCTGCAGCAGAGCCAAGATCGGATTAATAAAAAAGAAATCTTTCACTGAAATGGTCTTCTATGTGTGCTTGGTTTTCAAGCACACGTAGAAGACCGTTTTAGTGAAAGATTTTATTAACACGATGTCGGCAATGCTTCAGAGCCGCCTGACGATCATAAGACATGATTTCCCTTCAGTCAGCTACAACGCTGACTTTAGGGGAGGGGAAGGAGGGGGGAACTTTAGGAGCGATTATCTCTCAAACCATAAATGTTTGAGAGATGACACTGGGGGAAATACATTTATTTTTAATATGACTTTAATATAGGGGTTATTAAGTATTACTATCCCTTTAAAGACTAGTGAAACAACCTGAACCAGTCAGTGGAATATTTTGAATAACTTAACAATTCTTCTACTTTCCAGCCAAAGAGCACCCAGCAGCATGAAAAACTTCAGAAAGCCAGCACAGAGGGGATCACTATTATTGGGCAACAGGGCACCCGACTCCTCCCAGAACAGCTCATCAAAGAGGCTTTCATCCTTAGCAACTTGTTCAGCATTGGAGAGGTAGCAGCTGTGGAACTGCTTCTTGCAGGTACTTGGTGGACTCCATTCCGTTTTGTACAAGTGTAATTTTGAAACAAGAGGACCACCAGACGGGAGTGCTCACGGACCACCCAAGCACAATATCACCAGTTGCAAATCGTAAAATTTTTAAATTTATTACAAATAATACCTTAAGAACATCAAACAAGTGACAATGCTCCTCCCGTCCCAGACACATACGCCTAACGCGTTTTGTGTGCATTAAGACACTATGATTGTCTTGTAATGCACATGAAACGCGTTAGGCGTATGTGTCTGGGACTTTGTATCCCGTGGGGGGAGCATTGTCACTTGTGTGATGCAAAAAATGTGTAAGTTTAACAATTTGCAACTGGTGATATTGTGCTTGGGTGGTCCCGCGAGCACTCCCGTCCAGTGGTCCTCTCATCTGTGGAAATCGCTTAGTACGATTTACGGGGGCAGCACCGGGTCCACCAGCCCCCTGGGAAAAGGGTGAGTAATTTTTTTTATATATATATATATAATTTTTTTTTTTTTTTTTTTTTAATGTGGACTTTGTTTTAGTGTTGAGGCGACCAATTTAATGTTTTATTTTGCAATAACTTTGAAACAACCCTCCTGCCACACACAGTTCTTTGCCTTTCAAACATAAGGGTCTCTGTTTTTAAACCAGAAGTGTCTTGTATTACAGGGGAACACCAACAACCTCATTTCCCTGGTCTGACACGTGGTTTGGTCGCAGTTCTTCTTTATTGGGATGGGAAAAGCTGCATTGCTAATTCCTTGTGCACCCTCATCCAGGCCAGGAAAGGCAAGACCTTCACAATGGAACTAAGGTAATACACAAGTTAAATTGTGGAATTCCTTGCCCAAAGATGTGGTAATGGCAGATACAATGAATACATTTAAGAGAAGATTAGATCATTTCTTTCAAAACCTGAATACTGTGTATTAGGAGTTAAAACAGGAAATTCAGAGAAAGACAAACTCATTTGGCAGTAGGAAAGCTATATAATTCTCATTTCTCTGGGGTATGAGGCGAGGATTGAACTTGATGGACTTGTGTCTTTTTTCAACCTAATTTACTATGTAAGTGAAGAAACAACAGTGTCATCCATCTGCAACAATGGACAAATACAACCCTGTGAGGCTTTGGGAGATCTCAAATGCAGTTCCAAGGGGGTTGAAAGCAATATTACTCCCTTTTAGTTTTGTTAGCCAATTTAGTACTTTAAAGGGACAGTAATGTACCATAAAAATGTTTAGAGTTTTGTAGAGATTAAAAAAAATAAGCTAAATGCCACAAATCCTATATCTCAATCCGCTATGGTTTGAGAGATCTCCTCTGTTAAAGTTCCTCTTTCCCTCCTCTTTTCCTGATGTCAGCTGCAAGCTGACAGCAGGAGTTCCTGGTCAGGGGACCAACAAGCGGCTCTTCAGTGGAGCCTCAGTTGCTCAATTTAAAAAGAAATACTTCATTGGAACGGTCTACAAAGTGTGCCTGGTTTGCAAGCACACTCTGTAGACCGTTCCAAAGAAGTAATTCTTTTTAAATGTCACTATTGTGGCTCTGTTGAAGAGCCTCCTCCTGTTGGCCGACACGGATTTCCTTCTGTCAGCTTTACAGCTGACATCAGGAGAAGAGGAACTTTAGCAGAGGATATCTCTCAAACCATAGCGGTATGAGAGATACAATTTGTGGCATTTAACTTATTTTTGTTAATCTCTACAATATTTTTAATGGGACATTACTGTCTCTTTAAACACAACACAATGATGGGTAGTGTGATTATATTGGAGGATGAAGTGGCATAATGGGTTATAGTGTTGGGTTTACAAAGATGTATTATTGGCACAGTAGCAAACGCTACATCCCCATAGTCGATGATTGTCAATCCACATATCAAAGCATTCATAAGAGCTGACCAGGGCCAAGTTATGATTAGACTTTTACACTAGGTAAATGGATATTGCACAGTTTAAGTAATTTGTTCTTTGTGCTATATTCCTTTGTAACCATTTTATCACTGTTTTAACCCTTTGAGTGCCAGAGTGGCATGGAATGCATTGCAACGCAATGGCACTCTGGCACTCAAAGGGTTAATAACAGCTTCTTTTTAGATATCAGTCTTTCAACTTCAGAGACAATGTCCTGTAATAGTGCCTCCAGCTGTGATGTGTGATTTTTAGTGGACATGATGGTCTCTGCATACATGTGCACAGAAGATGCTTTTGCAAACCGTAGGCAGATGATTTCTAAAACAGGGAAAATAGAAAAGGGCCAAGAATTAGGGTTGCACCGATACTAGTATCGGTATCGGTGCCGATACCAGCATTTGTGCGAGTACTTGTACTCGCGCAAATGCGGCCGATGCCAGCACCGATACCCTGTGTCAGGGTCGGTGCTGCAGAGAGGGAGCCCGGGGAGCTGCTCGCAATGCTCCCCGGTCACCTCTCTCACCCCTGCAGCGTCGGAGCATTGCCGCGGGTTACCATGGCAACGATCCGACACTGACCTCTGCCGGGGCTCGCAAGAGAACAGTGAGCACCCGGCAGAGGAGAGTAAAGGAGGCAGGATGGGGCAGAGAGTGGGGTGAAGAGGGAGAAAGAGGCAAAAGGAGGAAGGATCATGAGACAAAAGGAGGGGGGCAAGTAGAGGCAAAAGGAGGGGGGATCAACAGAGAGAGGCAAAATGGTAGGATCAAGAGTCAAGGAGGGGGAGAAAGGGGGATCAAAACAGAGAAAAAGCCAAGGCAAAAGGAGGGGGGATCAGGAGGGAGAGAGAGAGGCAAAAGAGTGGGATCAAAAGTCAAGGAGGGGGAGAAAGGGGGATCAAAACAGAGAAAAAGCCAAGGCAAAAGGAGGGAGCTCAAGAGGGGGAGAATGAAGTAAAAGGTGGGAATCAAGTAGGGGAGAAAGAATCAAGAGGTGTGTGTGTGTGTGTGTGTGTGTGTGTGTGTGTGTGTATATGTGTATATATATATATATATATATATATATATATATATATATATATATATATATATATATATATATATATTTATATTTATTTTTCAAGTACTCACAGATACCAATTACCAATACTTTTTTTTGCAGTCATTTGCCAGTTTTCCAAGTACCTAAAGCATATAAGTACTTGGAAAACTGGCAAATGACCGCAAAAAAAGTATCGGTAATTGGTATCGGTGAGTATTTGAAAAAAGTATCGGTACTTGTACTCGGTCTTCAAAAATTGGTATCGGTGCATCTCTACCAAGAATGGAGCTTTGTGGAATCCCACATGTTACTGTGAGTGGAGAGGTTGGGGATGGTTTTAGCTGTAGTCCTCAGCAGCTGAATGGCCAAAGATTGACTGCCCTTGTCCTTGGGTAAAAATCTTTAAAACCATTTTTTTTTTTTTTTTTTTTTTTTTTTTTTTTTTAACTCCTGCATTAAATTTATTTGGGTGAATGTATTCCTATGGGGATGATAATAGTGACATTCAGTGACTCAGACAATAGTGACATTCACAGCACACGTTCATATGTTCTCTGTAGGATGATTAACGCATTAGGTGAATTAGTAAAGACAAAAATGCAAGTGGCGCTATTATGGGGTATACAGCCAGATCCGCTAAAAAAAACAATATAAACAATAGATAGTATCAGAGCGCTATTTTTCCAGTTGTCTGGTGAGTGCACAGACCACAAAAACAACAAAATACACAAAATAAGGGAAGAGCGCTCTGTTTAGCTATAAAAATACCAAATTATTAAAAACACCATAGATACAAACTAACATATCAGATATCTAACACTGTCGTAATAGTCTATCTATAGGTTAAAACTGCAAATACCAAAATATGTACTCGGCTCGACATGAGAGGCTATAGGCCAATGCTATAAAAAACAAACAAATATAACGCAATTAAATCACCTAATATCTCGCTGGACAACACAGTACTGAAACACCGTGTATCCAACGAATACAATGTATACTGATACAATATTATAACCTATACTGCTATGCAGACTAAACATTTTGTGTATTAGGTGAATTAGTCCCTTACTTCTGTATGTTGTAACTTCACAGAGATATAATTGATAATAATTTATTCAGGGCTCAAAATTTCCACTCGCCGAGGGCGAGTGAAAATTTAGCCTTGGCGAGTAGAAATTCAGCCCTGGTGGGTATGTTATGACTTGCGGTGACGAGTATCTTTTCAGGTCTGGCTAGTAGGAAAGGACTTAACATTATAAGCCCTGATATATTTATGACATTTTCCCCCTTGATCACCAGGGTATATAAAGCATTGTGTTGTTTACCTCTCTGGCACTCAGAGGGTTAAGGTGTTGTATTTCATGTGCTGTTTTTCAACAGACGGGAGGGAAACAATTTTCCTTTCCTCTTTGATGCAGCAGCCTACAGCTTGACGAGAAGGAAGTGAACGAGTGCAAAGGAATTTATCTTCCCCCAGTCTGATGAAATACAGCACATGCAATATATTTATGAAATAAGTTTGTGTGGTCCTTTACTAGTTAATCTCTATTAGTCCTGCCTCTGTCAGTATCAGCATTATAATCTCAGTCCTCAGTGTGCAGTTGCCCAGTGGGCTTCTCTTTCCTAGCATGGGCATCCGGGGGTTCAAGGGGGGCACTTGGAGCTGGTCGGGCTGGAAATCATATTATGGTTTTGCCCTCCCCTGCTTCCTAGAGCTTCAGTGAGAAAGGTGGCGATTACTATTGACTTATGTCATACCAATTTACACAGCCAACGAGAGTGAGTCTAACACTGTTAGTCCCACCTCTGCCAGTAGTCTCATTATATGCTTACAGTCCTCACTGTACAGCTGTCTGCCACCAAGTTTATCCCCAGTGTTGGTCCTGAGCACTCCAAAAAGACAGCTGATTATTCCTATTGTCTTCTTTCACGTGACATCCATGTGCATAGCCAGTAAGAATGAGCCTGTGTCTTGCATGTCCTGTTCTTGTTGGAGCTGAGACAAGGAGCTTGTACAGGTCTGGCAATGTTAGCGTTCTAGATTCCCATACACAGTGTGATTTTGCCAGCCTGTTCGATCAGCATTTTTGGATAGTCAGTCTGGCTTGGAAATGTTGACTGGTTGGCAATCTAATCTGTATGTGTGTGGGAAAAGCCAAGTGAATTGCCACGATCTCAGTCGTACACACACACACGGTGGTTTCTGTGTGACATTTAGCTCCACTTTAACCGGATCAGGAAATGATGAAATATAATGTAATTTCCACACCCTAATTCTGAAAGGTGATCTGCCGAATGAATTGTACTGAAAGTATAGGTAAAAATCGTTAGAAATGGGTGTCCAGCAATCAGAAAACAGACAAACTAGTTCTTCAAAAAGGACTTACTGGTGCCACAAATTCAAACAGTGGACTTAATCTAAAAATCCACTGATTCCGCATGCAAGCCAGGGCTCCCTTCTGCTTCAAAGCAGATAGGATGTTGATCCAGGGAAGTAGCTGACTGACATTTGGAGTCAGGAAAGAATTTGTTTACCAACTTGGGGCTAAATTGGTAACAACTTCAAAAAGGTTTTTTTTAATTTTTTTTTTTTTTTTTTTTTTTTTTTCTTTTCTTCTTCCTCTGGATCAACAGGCAGAATTTGGCATGGGCTGGACTTGATGGATGCATGTCTTTTTTTTTTTCTTTTTTCAGCCTCGTCAACTGTTACTATGTTGATACTTCCCCTTTAAGTGAGGTAAATAGTTGTTAAACGTGCTTCCTGTGTCACCCTGTTTTTCATTGCAGCCCGGAGCTGGTTTCCATGGCGACTCAATTTACTGATGATCTGATGGAGCAAGGTCTGACTAATAAAATCCTCACCTTGGTCTCTCAGATTGATGTGAACAATGAATTTGATAAGCTGCAGAAAGAAAGAGGACTGGGCAACGAGAAGCATCGCAAAAAGGCAAGGGAGACACTTCTGCTATGTGCGAAAACTTAATGATCTGCTTCTTTATATAATTAATTCATTAAGTGGTTTCTGTTTTGTTGTCTTCGGCTCATATGCACAGGGGAAAAAGGAGCAATTGTGATGAAAAGCAACCGCAATAAATGGGAAGAAACATGGGTCCATTAAAAAAAAAAAAAATGGAAATTATCGAATTGAATTTTCTTTAACTATTTGAAAACTTCATTCAAAACGTCCTATGTGTCATGTTAATCAAAATGTCAGCAGATGTCTGGTTTAGGAGATAATCACAATTGTATTTCTGGGAAAAGTGAAAGTGAAGACATCCTGGTTCTGCACAGAGCTTCATTAGCAAATCACATGTCACGGAAAAGCTTTATTAACATATGTTCCATAGAACCCAAAAGAAGAGAAAAAGGAAGAGCCTAATCGTGCAGTATCGTCACACATTAATGTAAAATTCTAACAAAAAAATATATTCGTAATGGCTCATACACTTACACGTTTCGCAACACACAGCTGCTTTTTCAAAGCAATGAAGCCAATCACAATAAAAGCTACAAAAAAGAACAAAGCCACCGACCAAAACTATTGTTAGCATAAGTAACGTCACAGGTACCTTAATTAGCCATATGGTAACAAGTGTCAGTATCTCCTTAACTGTGTGTCTGCTGGTCTTTTAGAGAACACCACATAGAGGCAGTTTTTAATGCAGTTTTCAAATATGCAAACTTGACTTAAGGTGAAAGTCCAACTTCAGTTGGGGCTATTAAAGGGATAGTAATGTTTCATACTAAAAGCAGCTCTAATTAATCATCATAGTATTTGGGCTTTGGAGAGTGTTATTTCAATTCTGTCAGAGTTGTAGTACAAGAGTAATTCAATGATAAAGTATCCCCCTCCCGCCCCTTTTACTGATGTAACACTGCTCAGCCAGATCAGAAGGGAGGTGCCCAGGTAGACTGCAGAGAGCAACAATCTTCAATTAAGATAAGGGAAAAACCTGAAAAGCTTGTCATGAGGGGCAGGGCTTTCATTGTTCTCATAGGAAGAAGATTGTCCCCTTCTGTTATCTGTCTGGTCTATGGACTGGATTCCACATCTGAGAAGAGATGGCTTACACTAGGTAAAAGGGGAGGGATGGGAAACGTTGCTTGTGAATATCTCTCAAACCATAAAGGTTTGAGAGATAAGACTTATATCGTTCTTCATGTTTTTTTAATGCCTACAAAATAAAATAAAGATAAAACGAAGTATTACTATCCCTTTATATTCCTGTATGCTAGATGGGTCTCCTACACATTGTGGGGCTAGGTATAGCCAATGCACCATCTGAGCACAATAGGAGGAAGGGTCCATGATCCTTATGTATTAACGGGATAGTAATACTTGGTTTTATCTTTATTTTATTTTGTAGGCATTAAAAAAACCTTTATGGTTGTAGAGATATTTTTTAAAGTTTCCCCTCCCGCCCCTTTTACCTAGTGTAAGCCATCTCTTCTCCGATGTGGAATCCAGTCCATAGACCAGACAGATAATAGAAGGGGACAATCTTCTTCCTATGAGAACAATGAAAGCCCTGGCCCCCTTGTCAAGTTTTTCAGGTTTTTCCCTTATCTTAATTGAAGATTGTCCCTCTCTGCAGTCTACCTGGGCACCTCCCTTCTGATCTGGCTGAGCAGTGTTACATCAGTAAAAGGGGCAGGAGGGGTATACTTTGTCATTGAATTACTCTTGTACTACAACTCTGACAGAATTGATATAACACTCTCCAAAGTCCAAATACTATGATGATTAATTAGAGCTGCTTTTATTGTGAAACGTTACTATCCCTTTAACACAAAGTGGAACCATTCTCATAACCAACTGCACAATTATACATACCCATTGATTTAAATTGGGCTTTTAATCCCTTGAATGCTAGAGAGGACTTGTCTTCCCAAACATTGATTTGGAGATCTCATTAGCATTCAAGGGGTTAAAAACTCCATTTAAAACAATGTGAATTTTAGGAATGTTATTTGTCCCACTTGGTGCAGTTGCTTTTGCCCCAGAATTGCTCTAGTTTTCTTTTATAAATGAGCCCTCATGTCTGTCCTTCTCCTGCATCACAGATGTAGCGTGAATGGACACTGAGCACACTGGATTTGGTGAAAAGGTCCATGTTTCTCCTCCCCTTGCATCACTGATGTAAAGTGAGTGGACACTGAGCACACTGGATTAGGTGAAAAGGTCCATGTTTCTCCTCCCCTTGCATCACTGATGTAAAGTGAGTGGACACTGAGCACACTGGATTTGGTGAAAAGGTCCATGTTTCTCCTCCCCTTGCATCACTGATGTAGAGTGAGTGGACACTGAGCACACTGGATTTGGTGAAAAGGTCCATGTTTCTCCTCCCCTTGCATCACTGATGTAGAGTGAGTGGATACTGAGCACACTGGATTTGGTGAAAAGGTCCATGTTTCTCCTCCCCTTGCATCACTGATGTAGAGTGAGTGGACACTGAGCTGCTCACGCACACTGCATCAGTGATACAAGGAGAGAAGAAACAGGAAAACTTCATTCTAGTGCAGTGTGCTTGCTGCTTTTGGAGAGGGAGTGGGATACTTCCTCCTACATTTCTCCAAGTGCAATGTGGTCACTCGCTTCATCCTATAAGAATTTGAAGGATGTTTGTCAGAAGCTGTCATGAGCAGTAGAGTGTGTGCGTGTTCGGCAGTCTTTACTGCGCATGATTGCATCGCGTGAGTGAGGCGACTCAAGACTGCATCGCATGGAGCAGTGAAGTAGCAGCTGCTTAACCCTTTGAGTGCCAGAGGGGTACGCAAAGCAATGCGTTGCGTACCCCTCTTGCAATCAAAGGGTTCTGAACCTTGGCCCGTGTACACGGACTTTTACACTAGTCAGTGATAAAAGGGGAGGAGAGACCGAGACAATTCCTCGTACGTAACCCAGAATGCTGTGTGCCCATTTGGTAACGCAACTGTTTGGGATGCATTTATTGTGCTATACTGCACTGTTTCAGGGCACATGTGAAAACACTTGACCCACAGTTCTGCTTTCACTTCAATTTATTCATTTAGGAAGGTATTTTAAAAAATTTAGCACAAACCAAATGCATCTTGGCGAACAAAGAACAATTTCTGAAAGTTCCATTTATGTAGGGCTTTTTTAACCTCTTGAGAGCATTCCAAATTTATAGCAGTTTAAATAATCAGGCAGTGAATTTACTGTGTTTACTTCCTGATCGTTCTAACTGACAGGAAGTGAATTTACTGTGTTTACTTCCTGATCGTTCTAACTGACAGGAAGTGACTCAGCAGTTTCTATCACATTCTATGGAGAACTGTATGTCTCTGACTTTTCTGACCTTCCTCTCCATTAGAATCTAACATGAAATCTAATTAGAATTTGACCACTAGAGGGCAATGCTAATGTAAAAAAACATGGGTTTAAACTGTAATAACTCTGGAAATATAAATCTCTCAGCAGTGGTAGTACCCTTATTTTTACTCAATAGGAAAATCCCTACAATATAGATTTTTTTCTTAAAAAAAAAAAAAAAAAAAAAAAAAAAAAAGTTTACTGCTCCTTTAAGTTTGTGGTGAGGATCTCAACCTCCCAACACTGCATGTGCTTAAGGTCTGCCTGTGTAGAACTTTACGGTTTCCCTGAGAGAATACAATAATAATGAAACATGGTGGACTTCGGTGCTTACGTATGATGTGATAATCGCCCATGTGAAAGGCACCGCAGACCATCATGTTAACATTTACCACGGGCAGCAGACCTAACGCAGCTTCTCTGCATTGGAGTCACTTGTGTGAAAGGGGCCTTATACTTTTATAAATAAGATGCATTTGATTTGCTTTTTCCTTCTAAATATACATCTGTATTCTTTAGATGTTTTAATGCGCTTCTAAATAAATAATATTTAAAATGTTAATGTAAATTAATTTTTTTTTTCAAAAGTGTTAAATGATAATGGGGAAGTTTTTCAAAGTCTGACACAAGTATATTTAATATTTAAATATATACAATTTTAAGATCGATCATTTTAACAAAAGTATATATATGGATGTCTGAAATTATTTATGAATCAGTTCTATTTCCAGATTTTCAGTATCTTGGCAAAAAAAAACAAAAAAAAAACAATGTTCAGTTGTAGCATTGCAAACTTTGCATGTGTAAGCCAAACACATTTCTGTAAGACAAAGGTGAGCCAAATATAGCCTTGTGCTTCTGTCTTTCTTTACAAAGGAAGAATGATCCATTTATCACGGAGCACAAGTTTGATTCAAGTGTATAAATGTTAAATTCTTTATGTAGTAGTGCAGCTGTTAATCAGAAGCACAAGATACAACCAGATATAACCCGGCTGTAATGTTCTTGGATTTACAGGTTTCAGACCTCATAAAAGAGTGTCGGCAATGCCTGGCCGAAAGCCTTTATAAATGGAGCTGTCAGTCTCCGCTCAACAAAGACGATACATTGCTTTTGATTGGATACCTGGAAAAAGTAACGTTGGAAGCCGACGGCTCCCTGGACAGCGTTAATCTGACCCTACTTATGGCCCTTCTCTACTGTTTGGATGTTGGGTTTTTGGAACATGGGACAGATGATAGAGAAGGTATGACTTTGTTTTACTAACCTGTGGATTAATCGTTTGCACTCCAAAGTGGTTGGTATAGTGTTGTCATGCAGTGCATTAGACATCCCTTTGGGGTTTAAAGGGATAATAATACTTGAAAATAATTTTATTTTATATTGTAGCTCTTTAAAAAACATTAAAATGATACAAGTCTTATCTCCCAAACCTTTATGTTTTATCAAGTAAAGTTAAGTTCCCTTTTCCTGGCTGTTTTAGCCAAGTCTGCTATCTAGTGGACAGATTTGGAATCCGGCCCACAGATCAGCAGGCAGCTCTTTAGCAGGGCCAAGGCCCCGGTGAGGGCCGAAACGTTGACGATAAGATGAATCAATAAACTAGTTATTTTATCTTTTGAAGTCCCTGGAGTGCTCCCTTCTGTTTAGTCATTTTTGACTACAGTTTGTTCGCTATATATATATATATATACACACACACACCACCTCTTGATTCTCCCTTTTTGACTTTCTCCCACCTTTTGCTTCATTCTACCCCCTTGAGCCCCCTTTCTCCCACTCCTCCTTGATCCCACCCTTTTGCCTCTCTCTCCCTCCTGATCACCCCTCCTTTTGCCTCTTCTTGGCCCCCCTCCTTTGGTCTCCTGATCCTTCCTCCTTTTGACTTTTTCTCCCTCTTCACCCCACTGTCTGCCTCTTTCACCACCCCCTGCCCCATCTTGCCTCCCTTACCCTCCTCTGCCGGGTGCTCGCTGTTCTCTCGCGAGCCCCGACAGAGGTCAGCGTCGGAGCGTTGCCATGGTAACCCACGGCAATGCTCCGACGCTGTAGGAGTGAGAGAGGCAACCGGGGAGCATTGTGAGCAGCTCCCCGGGCTCCCTCTCTGCAGCACCGACCCTGACACAGGGTATCGGTGCTGGCATCGGCCGCATTTGCACGAGTACAAGTACTCGCGCAAATGCTGGTATCGGCACCGATACCAGTATCGGTATCGGTGCAACCCTATTAAAAATGTTAGATTAAGACATTTAGTTTTATTTTTGTGTCATTTTATACAAGTTAGACTATACTGGCTGGTAAAGCCGTGTGCCAAATACTAACATTCAAACTGCTTTCCCTCTCTGCCTCCTGCCAATCCCTCATACTCCTCCTTTCTTTCTCTTTTTACTGTATTTGGCTACATACAGGGTGACCCCAATTCTAAGGTAACCTAGCTCCCCCACACACATACTTTTGCAATGTTTGGTGTGGGGAAAAAAGCGAAAATCCTCAATATAAGGCAATCCCTTTTGTTGAGGATTTTTTCTAAATTTCACTTTCCAACATTGTTTTCCCACTCTTCTACCACTACCATTTTAAAGGTACAGAGGCTGATTATGTAGAAATATGTAATACTTTAAATTGTTAGTAATGTCCATAAAAAATGTTTTTTATAGATTTGTAAAAGGTTAAAAATCAAAAATAAAAAATCTCATTCCCACAAACGCTATCTCTCAAACAGAGATATTCGCAATCAAAGTTCCCTCCCCTTCTCCTGACGTCAGCATCTAGCTGACAGCAGGAGATCCCGGTCCAGGGAACAGCCAGCGGCTCTGCACCAGAGCTGAAATCCAGTTATTAGAAAAGAATTACTTCATTGGAAAGGTCTACAAAGTGTACATGGTTTGCAGGCCCACTTTGTAGACCGTTCCAGTGAAGCAATTTGTTTTAAATATCGCGATTGTAGCTCTGCTGAAGAGCCTCATCGTGTCGGCCTACACGGATCTGCTTCTGTCAGTTTTACAGCTGACATCAAGGGAAGGGGGAATTTTGATTGTCAATATCTCTCAAACCATAGCGGGGTTTGTGGCAATGAGATTCTTTTTTTACTGTCTACAAATCTTAAAAAAAAAAAAATGTATGGGACATTACTAACACTTTAATCATTCTATTCTTCTGCAATTCACTATACATTCGTTTTGCACTCTCAGGGTATAATTGTTTTCTGCTTTGTTTTAATGAATTCTCCTTAGAACTGATGCAACAGACCCCCTTGCTCACTGAAAGACAGTACATTGCCTCCATCCACAACCGTCTGCAGGATTCGCAGCCATGGAAAGTGCCCGGCTTGCAGGCCACAGTCAGGCTAGCATGGGCCCTTGCACTTCGGGGAATTTCTCAACTGTCTGAAGTAACAGGTATAATAACAACCATGTAACTTTTGTTACATATTTTTATTTAGGATGTCACTGTGGAGGTTTGAGTCTAAATATACACTTTCAAAAGAGCTAGTCAGAGACGCTCAACTAGGAACGAGCCTGCCCTCAAAGTGATGAGGCTCTATAGGATAAGTATCCTATCCAGGGTGCAATCTCTTTTAGCTCACTAGTGCCTTTCACAGAGAGGAAATATCCTAAAGCACATCATACTGATCCTACCAAAAGGCAGTCCAACCACAAAGTGCCAGGCAATTCCTCTCTGAACAAGAGAAGCAGCCAACCCCAGACGTACGTTTCGGCCTTGTTGGGCCTCGTCAGTGAGGTGCAGCTGATCTCTCTAGGCACTGTGAACAAGGGGTTCACGTCTGGATTACCCTGTTACCCTTAGGGTGACTAGTCCCAAGGGCAATTTGCATATGCAAAAGAGCTAGTCAGAGACGCTCAACTAGGAACGAACCTGCCCTCAAAGTGATGAGGCTCTATAGGATAAGTATCCTACCCAGGGTGCAATCTCTTTTAGCTCATTAGTGCCTTTCACATACACTTTGGTATATGTCTGCAACAACAGTCAGCTCCAGGGTTCTACGGTGTAATCATTGGTAAAATAGGAAGTTCTGGTAAACCAAGAAATACCAATTTAGGAGTCCTCATTGTCTTGGTTATACTGTACAAAGATTAAACTTGATGGATTTTCTTCAACGTAATTTACTGTTGGCTATTTGTCACTGTGGAGGTACAAACATAAATATACATTTTGCATATAAGTCTTCAGCAACAGTCAGCTGAAGACTTTCATTTGAAATAAATCTAGATATACCAGATTACCCAAGTAATCCTTTCTGCTAATGTCCAAACCAGGTGTGGTTGGTTGTTGCATGCTACAAACTCCATCAGCCCCCAACCAGTGAAAGGGTATTTGGACATGATGAGTTTTCATTCCCAGCACTTGGAGAGCCTCTGATTAACTATCCTGGTCTAAAGTGGGCCTGTCACTTAGAATTCAAGTTTGCATATTGGAAAACTTAATTTAAAACTTAAATTAAAGGAACAGTAAACTTTTTTTCTTCTTTAAATAAAACCAATGTGTTATAGAACTTTTCTTGCTGAGTAAAACAAGGTCACTCTCACCTCTGTCAGTTATTTTATTCAAATGTTATAACAATTCAAATAATCAGGAAGTGAATTTACTGTGTCTACTTCCTGATAGTTCTAACTGACAGGAAGTGACTCAGCAGTTTCTATCACATTCTATGGAGAACTGTATGTCACTGGCTTTCCTCACCATTAGAATGTAACAGAATAAATATTTGGAATTTGACCACTAGAGGGCACTGCTGATGTTAAACTTTTTTTTTTTTTTTTTTTTTAAAGTAATATCTCTGGAAATATGCATCTCTCATCAATGGGATTACACTTATTTTGTTCAACATTGTTTCGCCCTGCAATATGTTTACTGCTCATTTAAAACCTGTAGCTGAAATGGCTAGCTCTCTGAGCTGGCATCGCATGCAAATTTATTGTTGTGACTCTCAGGGCTTAACCCTTTGAATGTCAGAAAGCTGACCAATGCACTGCAAAGCAATGCTGTGCACACCTGGTACTCAAAGGGTTAATTTGCATGTGAAAACATACTTAGATGTTCAATGTTTCAGAAATTGTGAATATTTCCTAAATTCATTATCGGCTCTGTGATACATAGTACATTTTTAATATGCAAACTTAAGTTCAAAGTGACAGATCCACTTTAAAGTGTAACTATCTCCCTATATAAATTCGTGCCCACCCCCAATAATTAGTCCTATGGCGACTAGCTTCTTAAAGGGATAGTAATACTTCAAAATTACTATCCCTTATTATTGAAGCCCTTTAAAAACTGAATTAAATGCCACCAGCGGCATCTCTCAAACCTTTATGGTTTGCGAGATAGCCGCTTTTAAACTTCGCTCTCCCTGCTGTGATAGTTCTGACAGGAAGTGACAGGCAGTTTCTATCACATTCTATGGAGAACTGTATGTCTCTGACTTTTCTCTCCATTAGAATCTAACAGGAAATCTAATTAAAATTTGACCACTAGAGGGCACTGCTAATGTAAAAAAAAAAAACCATGGGTTTAAACTGTAATAACTTTGGAAATATAAATCTCTCGGCAGTGGGAGTATTCTTAATTTACTCAATAAGAAAATCCCTACAATATATATTTTTTCATAAAAAAAAGTTTACTGCTCCTTTAACTGTATCTCTCTGAATTTCGTACCCATACTTATAAGACCTTTGGTAATTCTTGTATTACTTTTTTTTCTCTACTCCTTTTTTTTTTTTTTTTTTTTTTTTTTTTTAAGCTTTAGCTGAATTCACAGAGGCAGACGAAGCTATGGCCGAGCTGGCTATTGCTGGCAATGCCTTCCTATTCCTCACAGATGCCGTGGTGGGGGCAGAAACCTTCTTCCAGGAGGAATATTTCATTCGCAGGACCCATAAACTAGTCACCGATTTTCTGACACTCATGCCTATGAGGGTAGGTTGGATCTGTTTCTTATAATCCCCTCAGAACCAGACAGGTACGCAAAGCAATGAGCTGCACATCCCTCTAGTCCTGAAAGGGTTAATATTATTGATCTCTAAAGTGAACTCAGTCATAGCTTTTGACCATTGTATAAATGTATATTTTTCTTGTTGCGCTGGTGGATTTCTGTAGTGTAACCATCTCGCAGTGAGATGGACCTAAACCTGTGTAAACATGTCTTAAATATATTCTTTTTAAAGGATTAGTAAAGAATATTTATGGCAAAAAAATTCATTGTAGGGCTTTTCCTGCTGAGTAAACTGTGTGCTCTGCTGGCAGTAACTTCATTCAAAAGTTATATCTATTCATACTGTCAGGAAGTGATGCAGCTATTACTTTCACATTCTATAAAGAGCTTGTAGTCACAGACTTACTGTTCTCTTAGAATGCAAAAAAAAAAAAGGGTGAACTATCCCTAGAAGTTTAATATATATATTAAAGGGGATCTACCACCTCCTCAAGAATTTAACTGCAATAACTCCCCATGTGGCGACTAGCAGCTTAGTAGTGCTAGTCACCAGAATTATTCCCTTATTCCAAAGAAATGTGCATTGTTCTGGGGCTGACAGCAAGATGGAGCGCGGGCATCTTGCCATAATGACATCCGAGCACCTGCGCTGTCAGTCCCTTCCGGAGCCAGTCCGCTCCTAGCAACGCCTCCTAGAGCCGGCTGAGATTGACAGTGCAGGTGCACAGATGTCATTATGGCAAGATATCCACGATCCGTCCTGCTGTCAGTCCCAGAACAATAATAGTATTAATAGTAATAATTCTGGCGGCTAGCGCTACTAAGCTGCTAGTCGCCACATGGGGAGTTATTGCAGTTAAATTCCTGAAGAGGTGGTAGTTCCCCTTTAATTATAATTTTTTTTTTTTTTTTTTTTTGCTCTCTAAGCAGTACCCTTGTTTTACTTAGCATGAAATCAATTCAAGTTCACACATTGCTCCTTTTAATTTGTCGCCATGCTCCTTTAGCCTATCATTGTAATAAATACTGTGGAGCTGGACTTCATCCCCAAATTGCAGAACTCTGCATCTTGCAAGTCTTTAGTTATTATGGGACCGCAACTCATATCCGAGCCAGATGAGGATGGTGGGAGTTGCAGTCCAGCATCAACTGGAGAGCTGCATGTTGCCCAACCAAAATGTATAGTTTTCTGTTTTATAATTAATCCGTTTTCATACATTTCAATTTGTGATTATCCTTACATGGTTTGTGTGTGTGCGCACGTGCATTATGCGATGATCCACCGTTGACATTGACTCAACTGCGTGTTTTTTTTTTTTTTTTTTTTTTTTTTTTTTTTTTTTTTTCAGGTGAAACAACTGAGAAATCGCGCAGAAGAGGATGCGAGACTGATCCATATGAGCATACAGATGGGGAATGAGCCTCCTGCGTCACTAAGAAGAGATCTGGAGCACCTCCTATTACTGGTACGTTAGCCTTCTCACCAAGCAAGGACAGAGCATGTATCTATCTGTATAAACAGAATATACTTATACTGAACATGACTGTGAAAGGGTACATAACCTACGGCTGATGGAAATTGTAATTCAACTAAGAGCTGGAGTACCACATTACCCATCGCTGCTATTAGTTTCCTTTAAATCAGACTTCAGTGTAACATGGAAATGTTCATAGTCTGCTTGGTTAAATCTTTAAAGGGATAGAATTGTTTCACAATAAAAGCAGCTCCAATTAATCTTCATAGTATTTGGGCCATGAAGAGTGTTATTTCAGTGCTGTCAGAGTTGTAGTACAAGAGTAATTGAATGATAAATTATCCCCCCTCCTGCCCCTTCTACTGATGTAACACTGCTCACCTCAGAGCAGCAAGACTGTCCGGATGGATCACAGAGAGGGACAATCTTCAGTGAGCATAAGGGAAAAACCTGTCAAGGGGGGCAGGGTTTTCCTTATGATCACAGTAAGAAGATTGTCCCTTGCTGTGACCTGTCCGGTCAAGAGACCAGATTCCACATCTGAGGGGAGGCGTCTTACACTAGGTAAAAGGGGTGGGAGGAGGATTCTTTATCATTCAATTACTCTTGTACTACAACTCTGACAGTATCAAGATAACACCCTCCATGGTCCAAATGCTATGAAGATTAAATTGGAGCCGATTTATTTTGAAACATTACTATCCCTTTAAGGACTAGAGTGGTATTTGTAATATGTTTTACACCACTCAAATCTGTAAAAGTTTAAAGGAATGGTTTGTATTATTGTGCAGTAGATGTATTGCAGACATTTCCTGGTGTCTAAAAACAGGCATTCCCACGGCTGGGAGATGAGACATTCAAAAGTTGTTACTGCTCAAACGTTTTAAGATCAAACCATAATTCATGATCATTTTGAAGCGGTTAAAGGGCACACCCAGTGTATATCAAATGGAGATGCGCACATGGAAATACTCTTTGGATTTATAAAAAATTATAAAATTAAAAGTATTTGGAAGAAAAAATGGAAGTCGGTGTCCTAACTTTCGAATGGAAAAACCTTCCAGCAATGTGAATAAATGTGTTTTACTCAACAGGGAAAGCCACATACCATATTTTTCATTAAAGATGTTTACTTGTTTTTGAAATTCATTTCTGTAACCCCTGATAGATTGGAGAGTTGTACAGAAAAGACCCCTTTCACCTTGAGTTGGCCTTGGAGTACTGGTGTCCGACAGAACCGCTCCAGAGCACCACCCTAATGGGGTCCTACCTTGGCGTGGCCCACCAGAGACCACCTCAGCGCCAGGTATGTACAGCAGGTATAAGGACTACAATGTCTAAGGTGCAGTCTAATAAACTGAAGGACTGCTGTTCTGCTAACTGCACCATTTGGAACAAGAAATGTCCCCAAATTTCCTTTGATTTAAATGGGTCTTTTAACTCCTAGAATGCTCTAGCAATCAAGGGCTTAAAAGTCCCATTTAAAGCAGTGAGAATGTTAATGTCTCCCTTTTGGTGTAGTTGGTTTGCTCCAGAATTGCACCTCTTTTTTACTGAATTGAATCTGGTTTTTTTTTGTTTGGTAAGAGATTATATATCATCAGTAGATACAATAACGTGATTTAGTTTTGTGATTCATATGTAACAGGTTGTTCTGTCCAAGTTCGTGAGACAAATGAGCGACCTTCTGCCTGCCACTCTTTATATACCATATCTGAAGATGCTTCAGGGCCTGGCCAGCGGACCCCAGTGTGCCCATTACTGCTTCAGTCTACTGAAAATGAATAGTGGCGGCCACGGTAAGTAATTAACAAAGGCACAAAGAATGAACGCGGCCCATTAAGGCCCTTTTGTGATCAGAAATCTGCTGTAGTTGAAGGGAAATGTAAGGGAAAGGTTTGAGGCTACTTGTACATACATAGATTTAATAGAGGGGTAACATTTCCACTTAGGCCTGTATTCACAAAATCCGCATTCGAAAAGAACCTCCTGGTTGCTACTAATTATCAGGCATACAATATTTGTATATAAAATATATTCACTCACCTGGCCAGCTAGGCCTCGCAGATCCGGAGCAGCCCCCCACAGCGCCGGCTAGGGCTTCTACAAACGAGAAGACAACTTGGTAGGGAGCGCTCTACGGACCCGCAATGCTCCAGAACATCCAAACACTCCACACAGCGATGATATAAAACATATCCAATTTATTGCAAAGTACAAAAATAAAAAACACTGTAGTAGAGAATTCGGGAAACGTATTAAAGATACAATGACTACACAAACCGCCTAACGCGTTTCATGTAAGGTTTACATTTACTCATTTAGGCCTATGATTAAATGTAAACCTTACATGAAACGCGTTAGGCGGTTTGTGTAGTCATTGTATCTTTACTACGTTTCCCGAATTCTCTGCTACAGTGTTTTTTATTTTTGTACTTTGCAATAAATTGGATATTTTTTATATCATCGCTGTGTGGAGTGTTAAGGTGTTTCCGGAGCATTGCGGGTCCGTAGAGCGCTCCCTACCAAGTTGTCTCCTCTGTATTCACAAAGGCAGAGTATTTGGAATGTACCATTCATCCACAAACACACTAATAGTCACTACAGTCACCTTGTTCCACTGTTGACTTTAATTAAATTTGTTCAGTGGAACTCCTTGTTCATTTCGAGGATTCCTGTGGTTCCACAGAAGCGGGTTTGGGAACTGCTGGCTTAGAACTCTCAATTAGTGCTACACTGTGGACTGCATCATCTTATCCTGTATTTTGAGCTTGTTGTTCGTGAAGGCTGAAGAAGTAACATGGCTTCTTTCCTTAATTTCAGCTGAGAACCTCCAGGCAGCAGGGGGCAGTCCTGTGTCCTGGGACCACTTCTTCCACTCCCTCATGCTGTACCATGAACACTTAAGGAGGGATCTACCGAGCACGGACAGTGTCCACCATCGTCACCCACCTCTCCGGGGCATCACCCAGCGGGAGCTGGATGGACTCATTTCCTGTTTACAACTCACTACTACCATCATTGAATGGGTAGGTTGTCTCCCAGCTCCTTAGCCCCTTAACGACCCTTGACGGTCATAGTACGTCAAGAGTCGATCTCACTGAACGACCCATGACGTACTATGACCGTCATGGAATTCTGGGCTCCCCCCGCGGCTGCACGCCGTTCGGGGAGTCCGGAACCAGAAGAGCGGGGGGAAAAAAAATAATGCTCTGTGGTCCTTAACTGACTGCGCCGATCGGCTGGTCGTTAAGGGGTTAGTCTATTATACAGTCTTTGGACTAGAACAGGAATAGGCAGCCTTTGGCTCTTCAACTGTTAGAGACTACATCTCCCAACATCCTTAACCAGACAATGGCTAGTTGGGGATGGTAGGAATTGTCGGTCCCAACAGCGGGATTGCCAAAGGTTATCTGTCGCTGGAATAGAATATCCTGATTGGGTCCAGGTGGGCACTTGTAATATCTTCCTGTTACTTTCCATGTTTACACTATGATTCTAGTATATTTTACTTTAAAATGAGACTATATAACTTCACTGCTGCTCACTAAATAAGCATGTTGAAAAAAACCTTATTTTCTTGTGTAATTTTATTTTATCTTTATGAAATATTGTAAATAAGTTATGTCCTGCACTGACCCTTCTAATTACTTACAGAGTGAAAGTGCCCGCTTGGCTTTATGTGAACATGCTCAGTGGATGCCTGTGGTGGTTATCCTTGGCCTCCTACAGTGCAGTATCCCTCCTGTCCTGAAGGCGGAGCTCCTAAACACGCTGACGGCATTTGGGAAATCCCCGGAGATAGCTGCTTCCCTCTGGCAGTCTCTGGAGTATACACAGGTGTGTGAACAGAAGAGGCCAAGTAAGACACAACAGCAAATTGTCACATGTACAGGGTTTTTCCTGAGAATATGAGAAGCAGAAACAAAATAGATAACTTTTTTGTGCACTCCTCAATGTTTTCTTAAAGGGATAGTAATGGATTATTATAAGTACATTTAATATTGTAGACATTAGATACATTAATTGCTGGCAAAATATCTTTGCAAAAGTAAAACAGCGCACCAAATGGTGGACCACAAAATACTTGTTATCAACAAGAACCCCAAATAAAAAACATAGTATACAGAGAGATACCAAGGGATCCCCAAACTAACAGTCTCCCCCGTACCTCTCTGTTTGAGTATAATATCCACAAGATGCTATTTGTATACACTAGAATGTACAGATATTAAGCGCACCAATGCAGCCACATAAGGGTTAAGATGATAGCTCAATCTTCCCTCTATCCAATCAATTCAATGTCAAATGAATGGATACATAAATGTTAATGAAATGGATGAAATGACAGTACATAAACAATGTACACAAACGGATGAAAGATGAGGATGATGATGATGGCGATAAGGTCTCTCATTAACCAAATGGAATTTGTTCTCGTCCCACTTCTCTAATTTTCCATAATGCAGCTTCTAATATATGGCCTTTTCCATAACGCAGAGTCAATCTAAAAATAAGAGAGCAAAATCAAAAAGCGGTGTTTTTTTTTTATTTTCTTTAAAAAGGAATAAATGATTGCACTTACAAAATTCCAACACCAAACTCGCATTTTAACCCTCTCCGGGTATCGCCGTCTGGTATGGCTGTTCCGCTATAGGATTCCAGCGACTCTCACTCGCTTCTTCTCTATGCGTCCCATACACCTCCAGTCCACCTCGATATAGCCAGATGCATGGTCTCTATTTGCTTTTTATCCTCAATGTAGTAAAGTTTGTATAGCTGGTTCCAGACAGTGTCTTGTGTTACACAAGCGCCTCCAGCACGGTGTATCCCAGGAGAGGGGTCCAAAGGCAGTATGTGTTGCCTGTTAACAAACGAATGTGTTAAAACACGAGTTTGGTGTTGGAATTTTGTAAGTGCAATCAATTATTGTTTTTAAAATAAAATAAAAGAAACACCGCTTTTAGATTTTGCTGTTTTTGCGCTCTTATTTTTAGATTAATTGCTGGCAGTCCAGTCTCTCAAACATGTATAGTTTCAGAGCTTCTAAAGTCACCCCCTTCCTAACCTTTCCCTGACGTCAGCTGACAGCCTGAGATCCTGGTCAGCAGACTGGTTGGCGGCTCTTCAGCAGAGCCGAGATAGCGATATCTAAAAATAAATACTTTACTGGAACGGTCTACAAAGTACGCTTGCAAACCAGGCACACTTTGTAGACCGTTCCAGTGAAGTATTTCTTTTTCGATATCGCTGTGTTCTGCTGAAGAGCCGCTGGCCGGTCTGCAGACCAGGATCTCAGGCTGTCCTCTTTCAGCTGACGTGGGGGAAGGGGGAGACCTTAACAGCATATCTCTCAAACGATACATGTTTGAGAGATCGGACTGGCGGCAATTAATGTATTTTTCCTAATATGGACAATATTAAATTTGATATAATAATCCTTACTATTCCTTTAACCCCTCGGATACTATAAATGTATCCAAAACATCAAAGGGGGTTAAGCGCAGAAAGTACATTGTAGCAATAAAGTAACCAGAAAGATGATACATTTAGATCTAAAATATTAATTTTACTTTTTGTTTCTAATGTAAAACAGGTTTTACAGACTGTACGGAGTCCAGGACAGAGACAAGGAGCTGGAATTGAGGTAATGTTTTAAATGATGCTGTATTATACAGTTTTATTCTGTCACCCACCACCACCACCACATAAGTGAAGCATTTAGTATGTTCTCTACATCTTAAAGGGACAGTAATGTCCCAAAAAAAAAAAGGAATTTCCAGTTTTGTAGAGTTTAAAATAATCAATAAACTCCATACCCTATCTTTAAAACCTCTATGGTTTGTGAGATATAGGGATTCAAAGTTCCCCCATCCCTGCCCTTCAAATTGTACGACTCAAGGAGGCTCTGCAGCAGAGCCGAAATCGCGTTATTGCAAAAAAAAAAAAAAAACTGTCTACAAAGTGTGCCTGGTTTGCAAGCACACTTTGTAGACCTTTCCAATTAATTAATTCTTTTTAAGTAACGCAATTTCGGCTCTGCTGCAGAGCCGCCTGCTGGTCCTCGGACCGGCATCTCCTGATGTCAGCTAGACGCCGACATCAGGAGAAGGGGAGGGGGGGGAACGTTGAATCCCTATATCTCTCAAACTATAGCAGTTTGAGAGAGAGGGTTTGGAGCATATTTATTATTATTTTAAACTCTACAAAACTGGAACTATTTTTTTTGGAACATTAATGTCCCTTTAATATTTCAAAAAGCAGATCTTGGTTTTATATCTCACAATACAATATCACATTGTAATGTATGGCTTTTCTGTAGTAAATAGCTTCTTTGTATTTAAAGCGGAACTTAATATTACGCCCCAAATCATAATTACAGTAGTGCTCTGCATAGACTTGTATTTTCAAGAATAATTGCTGCTTTAGTGAGAAATAGACCTTTTTAGGCAGACAGGCACCGGCTGGGATCTTTCTGTAGGTGAGCTCTGCGCCTGCACCATCAGTCTCTTCTGGTGCCTTAAGGTAACCAGGCATTCAACTCCCCAGTCGTGGAGTTGAAGGGGGCGGACAGCGCAGACGCAGAGATGCCGTCTCTACAAGATGTCTGTGCTTTTTCCCATTGCCTGTCTGCAAAAAATTATATATTCACTAACGTGGCAATTATACTTAAAGGAGCAGTAAACTTTTTTTTTTTTTTTTATGAAAACACATATTTTACAGAACATTTCCTTCTGAATAAAACAAGGTCACTCCCATCACTGTCAGATGTTTTATTCAGAATTTATAGCAGTTCAAATAACCAGGAAGTGAATTTACTGTGTTTACTTCCTGATAGTTCTGACAGGAAGTGAATTTACTGTGTTTACTTCCTGATACTTCTAACTGACAGGAAGTGACTCAGCAGTTTCTATCACATTCTATGGAGAACTGTATGTCACTGACTTTTCTGACTTTCCTCTCCATTAGAATCTAACAGGAAATCTAATTAGAATTTGACCACAAGAGGGCACTGCTAATGTAAAAAAACATGGGTTTAAACTGTAATAACTCTGGAAATATAACTCTCTCGGCAGTGGGAGTACCCTTATTTTAATCAATAGGAAAATCTACAACATATATTTTTCATAAAAAAAAGTTTACTGCTCCTTTAAAAATACAAGTAAGTCTATACAAATAGCTGTTGTAATTATGATTTGGGGCTTAATATTAATGTCATGAAAGTTCCACTTTAATTGTAGCCAACATCTCATCTCTAACCTATATGTATTGTTTATAGTTTCACAGTATTAACTGCAATATTTAGAACATATAAGGACCCATTTCAACTTGTCACTGAATATTTCGAAATTTTTGGCATAAAACGTTCTTTAATAGCGACTGAGAGGTCCATATGCACCATTTATATAAAGAAACTATATCAAGTCACATTTGTTATTGGTTTTGCAAATTGTGATTGGGAAATGTGTAGGGACGTATGTATCAAGCCACTAAAACGTTTGTATTTAGTAGGTTATTGTGAATTAGACTGCCACTGATGGCTTTAATATTTAGGTGCTAAATCTTGTATGTTCTCTGTCTCTCCCTCTCGGGATATAGTTCACGGGTGTCCAACTTGCAGCGCATGGGCCAGAGCTCTCTGTCTGATGCCAGTGTGTGGTCCGCCTGAGATTAAAAAGAAAAAAAAAGTTTACTTAACCTGCCAATAAGACATATTCCCCTGCCCTCCAGTACTGTACAGTTAAAAAAAGAAGTCTATTAAATATCAATATTATCATTGACTTGATCGATATATAATCCTGTAACATAAAGTGGCAGAACGCGTCTCTCACTGTGAGCCGTAACCGCACATGCGCAGTAGAGAGTCTCTACTGCGCATGTGTAGTTTTGCACACAGGGTGCTTTGCTGTGAGTTATCTGGACCTCCCCACTTAAGGATCAGCGTGTTCGGCGTGTCTCTACTGCGCATGACTGCAGTAGAGACTCTCCAAATGCGCTGCCCCGCTCCAGACGGCTCGCGTCACGTCTCTGCTCTGGGGCAGCTGGGTGCACTTTAGCCAGTGTATATGGGCTTCTATACTAGTAACTCCATATTTGTTGAATAGCTGAAAGCTATGATTCACCATCTTTATCAATAATAATCTAAAAAAAATGTAACCCTCACATTTACAGCTTGCTGAGGCCCACGACTGAATGAACTTTGACAGCCCCTGGTCTAGTTGTTACCTATGTCTCTAAGCATCACTATTGCATATTCTGGGAATTACTTTTGATTTCTCATGAGTAATTTTACTTTTCTGTCGCCATTTTGTTTGACAACTAGGTGAAAATCAGTCCCAGTTGTATTTTGTATCCTAGTTTTGAATTTGTAATATGTTGACATGCCCCACTGACTGCATTATTAACTTTTTTTTGAGAGAGATCAATCCATAAATTCTTTTTTTTTTTTTTTTTTTTTTTTTTTTTTTTTAATAGTTTAGTTTTGGTAACGCACTTTTGTTTACTTTGTCTTGTACAAGGTGGAACTGAATGAACTTGAGTCTCGGTGTGAGGAATACCCGCTGACCCGTGCCTTCTGCCAGCTGATTGGTACTTTAGTGGAAAGCTCATTTCCGTCCAACCTGGGAGCAGGATTGCGAGCCCCTGGGTTTGAGCCTTATCTCCAGTTTCTCAGAGATTCTGTGTTCCTCCGCTTCCGTACCAGAGCCTACAGGAGGGCCGCAGAGAAGGTAAAAATCACTGGGGAATAGACACAAGTACTTCATCTTATTACAGGCCAAAAGGACTAGTGTTCAGAGTGCGTATTCCGCATATTATCCTGATCCCACTGGAGTAGATACTATACACAGATATTCTTTATTCACTTTTTTTATTAAAGGGATAGTAATGTTTAAATTTCACTTTATTTAATATTGCAGGCATTAAAAAAATAAGTAGATCTGTTTAAGGTCTATGGTTTGAGAGATATAACTGTCTAAAGTTCCCCCCTCCAGGCTGCTTCACAAATGTCTGCCATCTAGCTGACAGCAGGAGATTCCGGTCCCGGGACCAGCTTGCGGCTCTTCAGCAGAGACAAAATCCCATCTTTTTATAAGGATGTTCCGTAATATTGAGACTATATGCTCACTGCCCGCTATATCTGACGGATTAGCGGGTAAGGCCGGTACTCACCGGCTTTTGTTCTTTATTATAGCTTCTTGGGACCTTATACAGCAAACTTTGCTATCTACAACTTCTATGCCAGTTTTTATGTCTATTAGACAGGGCTGAGATCTCGCCACGTTGATGTTCTTTCCCTTTTCAGGGAATTTCTCTAATGTTAATAAATCCTGTTGCATAGTGTACAACCTCTGTGCTTTTTCTTCATATGGACACAGGGTGTGGAGGTGATGGACACAGGAGGGGGGCAAGGTGTGGAGGTGGACACAGGGTGTGGTGGACACAGGGTGTGGAGGTGGACGTATTTTGGTGGCTGTACTGAAATAATTATTGTGTATCAGGACAAGTAGATTGTCATTGGGCTCCCGTTTTGGTCCCAAGTAGTTTGGTTTTTTGTTTTTTTTTGTTTTTTGTTTTTTTTTCTCCCCATTTCCACACCCCTGCCAGGCACACTTTGTAGACCATTCCAGTTAAGTATTTATTTCTAAGCAGCGCGAGAACCACCGTCCGGTCAAATGACTGGAATCTGCTGTTGTCCCATAGACGCTGAGGCGGCCTGGAGGGGGGAAATTTATCGAGTTATTTCTCTCGAACCATAAAGGTTTGAGATAAGACTTACGCGGATCTACTTATTTTTTAATGCCTGCAATATTAAATAAAGTGAAATTTAAACATTACTATCCTCCACCTGTAAAGTCCTTATTTGAATCTTGCTTGCCAATAAATATTAATTCCATTTTTATTTATTTAATTTGTTTCATTTTTTTACTCTGTTGACGGAGATATAGGCTTTAAAATCTAACTTCTGGGCAGGCTGCAGTACCGCTTTGTACTGCAACCTGTCAGTTTAGCCTCTTCCCCTCCCCAGTTGTCTATTTACCAACTCCTCCAATAACGGAGGAATCCAACATATGTGAGCTGGAGTGCTCCCATTGGCAAGACAGCACACCAGGCCACGTGGAGGATTCCTCCATCAGAGGAGGAGGTGGTAACGAGCAACAAATGGAGAGGGGAAGAGGTGAAAATTGACAGGCTGTGGTACAGAGCTATACTGCAGCCTGCCCAGAAGTGACGTCACAAGGTTAGATTTTAAAGCCTATATCTACGTCAATAGAGCATAAACAAAATTATGGATTCAATACTTATTGACAAGCAATATTCAAATAAAAAGGACTTTACAGGAGGTGACAGTTTCCCTTTAAATGATGGAGTAATTCTGGTGCAGATGAACGGCTACATGGGAGACAAAATGTCACAAAGTTCCCAGTGATTTAAACTGAGCTTTTAGCCCCTTGAATGCTGGAGTGCTTTGCGATACATTCGAAACCTTGCTATCATTCAAGAGCTTAAATCCCACATTAAAATGAATGGACATCTTAGACCTTTTGTACTTGGTTTGCTCCAGAATGAAGTTTTTTTGTGCATATGACTGAGCGAATGAAATCCTGTCCCATCACTTCCTGTTTGTCCTTGCAGTGGGAGGTTGCAGAGGTCGTACTGGACGTCTTTTACAAACTCCTGAGAGACTACGAGCCACAGCCAGAAGACTTTGTCGACCAGTATGTGGAGATGCAAGGCAAGTTTCCTCCTTAAAGGAACAGTGACATTTTATTTGGAAATCACGTGTGTGTATTTTACCAAGGTTTCCTGTTTGATAAAATAATGGTCCTCCGAATGCCAGGAGATGCATCATTCAGCAGTTATTACAAATTAGACTCCTCAACGAGGTGGAGTTGTCACAATCACATTCCTTTGAGAGAAGAAGCCTAAGGTTCAGTTTACCCTGTCTGGACATCGGGTGATTCTGTTACTAGCAGGTTGTTACACACAAAACCCTTCTAAGCTGTAATGACTTTTGAGTGAAGCATCTCCCAGTAGTTGGTCTATTCTGGTCTCATGCCACAACAGCTTTACAGTATATATTTTTCATAATAAACCTTTACTGATTAAAGGGATAGTAATGTTTCACAAAAACAGCAGCTCAATTAATCCTCATAGTATTTGGGCCATGGAGAGTGTTATTTCAATACTGTCAGAGTTGTAGTACAAGAGTAATTGAATGATAAAGTATCCCCCTCCCGCCCCTTTTACCTAGTGTAACACTGCTCTCCTCAGATGTGGAATCTGGTCTCTTAACTGGACAGGTCACAGCAAGGGTCAATCTTCTTACTGTGATCATAAGGAAAACCCTGCCCCCCACGACAGTTTTTTCTTATGATCACTGAAGATTGTCCCTCTCTATGATCCATCCGGACAGTCTTGCTGCTCTGAGGTGAGCAGTGTTACATCAGTAAAAGGGGCAGGAGGGGGATACTTTATCATTCAATTACTCTTGTACTACAACTCTGACAGTATTGAAATAACACTCTCCATGGCCCAAATACTATGATAATTAATTGGAGCTGGTCTTATTGTGAAACATTACTATCCCTTTAATCTCTTAAGGACCACCTGGTCCAGTGGTGGGGTGTGGTGCCCTTGGAGGATATCGTGTTAAAGGGATAGTAACACTTCGTTTTAACTTTATTTTATTTTGTAGGCATTAAAAAAACACGAAGAATGATATAAGTCTTATCTCTCAAACCTTTATGGTTTATGAGATATTCACAAGCAAAGTTCCCCTCCCCGCCCCTTTTACCTAGTGTAAGCCATCTCTTCTCAGATGTGAGTCTGGTTGTATGACAGTACAGATAACAGAAGGGGACAATTTTCTTTGTATGAAAACAATGAAAGCCCTTCCCCCCCTTGACAAGTTTTTCAGCTTTTTCCATTATCTTAATTGAAGATTGTCCCTCTCTGCAGTCTACCTGGGCACCTCCCTTCTGATCTGGTTGAACAGGGGGGGGATACTTTGTTTGTGAATATCTCTTAAACCATAAAGGTTTGAGAGATAAGACTTATATCATTCTTCATGTTTTTTTAATGCCTACAAAATAAAATAAAGTTAAAACGAAGTATTACTATCCCTTTAAAGAAGTAACGCTTCCAAATAATCACTTCTACTTAGCTTACTATGGACTGTACCCTTTTAGTACCAGAGTGGTATGAAATTCATTGCAAAGCAATGCATTCCATATCACTCTGACATTTAAAGGGTTAAAGTATGAATGGCCCCTCTGAGTTTTGTCCTTGTGCCTTTGAAGATGTTTTCACTTGAACAATCAGGCAGCCATGACAGTTACTGGCAATTTATCATACTGAAGGAGTCAGAGTGAGTAACACTTTAAGGACCAGAAGGGTCGAAAAACGCATTGCAAACCCTCTGTTCCTTAAAGACCTAAAATTAACCTACGCTGTGGGTAGAGTGTCTGCCTGTGGCCCTTCCAGCTCTTGTCATGTCTGCCTCCATGGACCCGACATCCAGTACTTACTGAGCTGCTTATGTTTTGAACTAAGACCTAAAGGCTAAATTAATTGGGGTCATTAGGCTTTTCAAGTCAAGTGTGTTTGCGGGAAAGTTGTTATTAATAGGAGTAATTATTTCTCCTCTATCACTAATACCAGCTTTACATCCCAGGCTCCTCAAGTCAAGGCACTCTAGGTGCCCTTAGCTAATCCCATGGCCACACCCCTCACATGGCCCCTGTCTTCTGTCCCATCCACTGTTTCATGGCAAAGGCAATAACGTTGTCCTGTATCGAGAAGGAACCAAAAAAAAGCTTGAAACCCCTTGGTTGCTAGCCGAGATTTCCAATGCATTGTGGGACAACGCGTTGGTTATCTTTCTAGCAACCAAGGGGTTAAGTAATAGTCTGTAATGGAGTAAAAAAAACTGATGCGGGACACTGAAATTGCTTTGGCTACACCCACAACAGAGAATATGGGTGAGTCCAGCATAGCTGAGGAGCCCCCAAATATTTGGAGCTCTAGGGAGTTGCGTAGTCTGCCTTTTGGGAAATCCAGCCCTGCTAATAATGAGGAGATGAGGTAGGGGGGCACCTTTCTTAACCCTTTGTCTCATGTCTGTAGGAGAAGAGAGAGTTGCTTATAAGCCTCCAGGATTTAGTCTGATGCATCATCTCCTCAATGAGTCTCCTATGCTGGAGCTGTGCCTCAGCCTGATGGAGGAGGGAGTGACCCAGCTGGACACGTATGCCCCGTTCCCCGGTGAGTATCTGTGGATGGGCCCCAATACAGGCTGATATATACGAAGAAAAGTTGAGTTGAAACCACCTGTACCAGAAGGATCCAATTTAAAGGGATAGTATTGCTTGAAAATACAATTATTTTATATTGTAGCCCTTAAAAAAACATTAAAAATGATATAAGTCTTATCTCCCAAACCTTTATGGTTTGGGAGATATTGGCAAGTAAAGTTTCCCCTGGAGTGACGTCACTCCTCAGATTTGGAATCCGGTCCACAGACCGACCGCGGCTCTTCAGCAGTGCCGAGATCACGATCTTTAAAAAGAATTTCTTTATTGGAATGGTCTACAAAATGTGCTTGCAAGCCAGGCACACTTTGTAGACCGTTCCAATGAAGCAGTTCTCTTTAAAGATCGTGATCTCGGCACTGCTAAAGAGCTGCCCGCTGATCTGTGGACCGGATTCCAAATCTGTCCACTAGATGGCAGACTTGGCTAAAACAGCCAGGAAAAGGGAACTTTACTTGCTAATATCTCCCAAACCATAAAGGTTTGGGAGATAAGACATATCATTTTTAATGTTTTTTAAGGTCTACAATATAAAATAAAATTATTTTCAAGCAATACTATCCCTTTAAAGGGATAGTAATGTCTAAATGTTATAAAAAGTAATATTGTGGAGCAGAAAATAAGAAATCCATCGGTGCAGTTCCTACCATTCAGACCTTTATGGTTTGAGAGAGAGAGTTCTAAAGTTTCCCCTTCCCTGATGTCGGATATAAAGCTGATAGGAGATCCGAGTCAGCCGACACGAGGAGGCTCTTCAGCAGAAACGCAATAGCGCGAATGAAAAATAAATACTTCTTTGAAACGGTCTAAAAAGTGAGCTTGCAAAACAGGCACGCTTTGTAGATCGTTCCAATGAAGTATTTCTTTTTCATTCGCACTATTTTGGCTCTGCTGAAGAGGCGCCTGTTTGTTTCCCTGGTCCAGGAACTCCTACTGTCCGCTTACAGCTGACGTCAGCAGAAGAGGAGGGAGGGGGGAACTTTGAATGCGAATATCTCTCAAACCGTAAAGGTCTGAGGAATAGGAACGGCATTGATCTCTTATTTTCTGTACTACAATATTCCTTTTTATAACATTAAGACATTACTAACACTGTAAAACTCCCACATATTTAAATTTGGCTCTTAACTACTTGAATGGTAGAGAAATCTCTAATGCATTGCTGTGCAATGTGTTGAAGATCTGTCCAGCAGTCAAGAGGTTAATCTGTGGGGATTTTTCATTTCTCCCCTATGGTGTGGTGGATTTGTCCCCAGTCCGCTCCAATTTTTGCTTATGCACTAAAGAAAACTGGAGTCATTCTGGAGAGCAATCCAACTGCACCTTTTTTTTTTGGGGGGGGGGGGGAGAATAATTCCCCCAATTCCTACGTTAAGTGGGGATTGTAACTCTTTGAATACTAGAGGTCTCCAGTGTATTGTGAACAGTGTGGAGACCTCTCCAGCATTCACAGAGTTAAAAGTCCTTAAATCAAAAGGTATTTTTATTTGTCCCCTATGGCGCTACTGCTTCGCTCCAGACTGTTATGTCCTTTTAACACTTTGAGTGCCAGAGAGGTACGCAACGCATTTCTCCGCAGTGTATTGCGTACCACTCTGGCACACCGGGGGTTACGTTTTACACACAGCTGTGTGTGTGTGTGGATGTAATGTCGGTGCAGAAAGCGAAGGGTCTGATCGGGGGGGACGCACTGTGCACAATATGTGACTGGGGGGAGGGGGAGGCCACTGTAGAAAGGGTCCGGCCCGCGCAGCCATTGTGTGACTGCTGTTTCCTAGGTAAGAAGCACTTGGAGAAGGCCGTGATATATTGCTTCATGCTCCTGAACCTGACCCTGCAGAAGGAGACCCTCTTCATGGACCTACTGAGGGAAAGCCACCTCTCCATGATCGTCACCCCTTTGGAACAGCTCCTGCAGGGCATCAACCCTCGCTCCAAGAAGGCCGACCACGTGGTCAATATAGCCAGGTGAGCGGGAGACACTGTGGGGCAAGGTGCCCTTCCACAAACCCAAATAGCCTGCACTAGAAGGACGTGTGCGCCAAAACGTGTATGGATTTTGGGGGAAGTGGGGAGATAATTCAATGCAATGCATTGGAGACTTCTAACATTCATGGGATTAAAAGCCCCTTTTAAATTAGTGTGATATGTGTTTGTCCCGTATGTGGCAGATGGTTTGCTCAACAACTGTTCCACCTTTTGTTTTTTAGTAATACCTTGAAACCAACGATTGATCCTCCTATAAAGAGGATCATGTAATGCTTTCATTTTAATGTGCTCCGTGTTCAATAGACCAATAGAAATTGTCTGGTAAAGGATTCCCCTCCCTCCCCTTTTCTTCACTAACCATAAGGAAAATCCTGCCCTCCTTCGTCAAGTGGGGGGGCAGGTTTTCCTTTATGCTTAGTGGATGAAGATTGTCCCTCGATGCACGTAGTCCGGTCCCACCACTGGATTCCACACCTAAGGGGAGGCAGCTTGCAGGCTGTAAAAGGGGAGGAGGGGGATTTTTTACCAGTTCAGTTTCTACTGAACTAGAGAACGCAGCATATTAAAATAGAGCCTTACCTGATTCTCTTTATAGAAGGATCAATCGGAGTTGCATTGGTTTCAAGACATTACTACCCCTTTTAAATAGATTTTATACAGATTTCGAGAGAGGAACCCTGTGGATAATTTTTCTCACATTTTCCTCAACTGAATAACTTGTTAACGCACTAAATGCATTAACCCTTTGAGTGCCAGAAGGGTATATAACGCATTGCTTTGCACTCAAAGGCTTTTTCAAAGCCCCATTTAAATAAAAGGAAATGTTCATTTCCCCATGGCGTAGCTAAGTGGTTCTCAAACATGTTTTGTTCAGGCACCCCATATACACAATTTAGATTATTCATGTCATTTATCAAAGCCATTATGATGGGTAACAGTTTACTCTTACCCCCAGTGGCCTCACTGATGAGGCCCTTAAACTCGGGCCCAAACAAGAACGTTCCCTGAAAGGGTAAGGAAAGTAAGGCCGCCTTAGAGGCCATGTCAGCAGACCAGATCTTGAGCCAAATAGTAATCCGCCTAATGGTGGTATTCCACATCTAATAGAAAATAATAAAACTATAGCAGATTTGTTCTCATGCCTTGCTTCATCAACGAACAAATCTTACTGGAGGGAATTGGCTAGTAACCAGCTAGGCGAGGAGGAAGGCTCCACCCAGAAATTTCTTCCCAGAATTGTTCCTGCCTATTTAAAGGGGCAGTCGCCTTCCCAAAGTTACCAGTAACCTATATGGACTAAGAGAAAAGGATTTAACAGGTAAGACTAAAATCCTCTTTTCTATGTCTCACAAAACAAACATTGTGTGTAAGTATATCCATAAATATGCATTTTAAAACTCAAAATTCAAGTTTTTATGGAAGTCTTTATGAAAGCCTTAATAAAAACAAGGGACACCCTATATCTGTGGCACACCAAAGTGCCAAGACACCCTCGTTGAGAATCACTGGCGTAGCTGGTTTTCACCATAATTGCCATGCTTTAAGTTGTTGACTAATGCGCACCGTGGAAATGTCACACTTTCTCCCTTTCCTGTGCACAACCAGGTATCTGTATCACGGCTCCAGTAATCCTGAACTGGCTTTTGAAAGTGCAAAGATCTTGTGCAGAATTTCCTGTAACCCCAACATTCAAACTAAGCTTGTGGGCGACTTCACCCAGGACCAGGTAAGTAACACTGAAAAGAAGTCAGCGGCTTAATAAATCGACTTAACCCTAGGGTTGGGCAACATGTTATGAAGCAATGCATTGCACACCACTCTGGTTGAATGAATAGTAAAATCTTATGATAACTATATTGTAGGTCTTCTCACGCTGACATAAATGGGTAAAAGGACACTAACTCCTGGGAGATGCTTCTCTCAAACTGTGTTACAGCTCAAACTTGTTTTTAACCTCTTAACATCCAGTGTCTTGCCACGTCTGTCTGACACTTAAGGACCAGTTACGGTCCTGACACGTCATGGAATTCAGGGTTCCCCATGCGGCTGCAAGCTGCTCGGGGAGCCCTGAATTGGAATCTCAATTACAATTAAATTAAGGGGTTAATTTAAAAGTGAGGTAGTAATACTAAAACAACACATTTTAGTTTACATTTACTTGTTAATTAACTAGTGGCTCTCAACACGTGCCCTCAGTATCCACTAAACTGCCAGATTTTGAGGATTTCCCTGTTTGAGCACAGGTGAGTCAGTCAGAATAACTGAGCCTCTGATTAATGCTCCATTGCCAAGTCCTCAAGTCCAGTAGGGTCCTGAGGGCACGGCTTGAGAGCCACTGCATTAGTCTTACTGTGCCACTGAGAGATACTGCCCCTAAAAAATAAAAAAAAAAACATTTTTGAGCTGTAGTAATTTTCAGCTAAAACCCGTCAGAAGTAGGAGTACCATTGATTTATTCAGGCGATACCCTACAAAATATGTCTGTTCATATTAAGGGTTAAGATAACAGAGTTTGAGACTCTGTGGTCCAGCTAGCGACTGTCATGTCTTCCTCCATGGATAAGATATCCAGGACTGACTGAAGATTTCATGTCTTGAACAAAGGTACATGGGCAAAATTCATAAGGGTCATTAGTATTTTCTGTCCATAGTAAACCAAGTGGGTGGGTTGTTTTATTTCTCATTTAATAATATCTTTCTTTGTCTTGGTGCCTGCAGAATGTAAGTCAGAACCTGATGGCTGGATTTGTGCAGTGTCTGGACAGCGAAGAGGCAGAGGAGATAATCCCATATGAAGGTGTGTATGTGTCCTGTATACATTACACTAGCACAGCGGAGGGGGCTACCTTTGCTGGGGACTGCAACTCCAATCTGATAGGCATGAAGGCAGTTCTAGTCTTGAACAGCTGCTGGTTTGCCTACCGTTCTAATCATCATTTTACTGGACGGAGCCCCTTCCACAGGACAAGACCGTTTTGGCCCTGCCCACTCTGACCCCACGCCATTGATCGTTCTTCCTGCCAAAGGCTAACAGCCAGCTGAGAATCTATCACCAGCTGGAGGGAAGTTCATCACCTCTCCCTGAACTATAGTGTATACCTCTCCTGCATTTGTCTCTGGTTCTCACATGGTGTGGGCAGGTTTAAAGGGATAGTAATACTTAAAATGTAAAAAAAAATATGTTGTAGGGTTTATCCCTGTGAGTAAAACAAGGGTACTCCCACTGCTGAAAGGTGTTTCATTCAAAAGTTATTAATTTTCAAAGTTGAATTTTTTAGGTGCAATATCACAGTGACCTGAAATTGTACAGTGGCGCTGTTGCTGCACCATCCTATGGAGATTTATGGTCCCGGGACCAGAGCTTGTCCATAGGATCGTGTAGCAACAGCGCCACTGTACAATTTCAGGCCAGTGTGATATTGCACCTAAAAAATTCAACTTTGAAAATTAATAACCTTTGAATGAAACACCTTTAAGCAGTGGGAGTACTCTTGTTTTACTCAGGGGGATAAACCCTACAACATATTTTTTTTTTTTTATATTTTAAGTATTACTAACCCTTTAAAATTATCCCTCCTTGTTCCCAGGAATCTTGATTAGATTCTCAATCTTGGTCTCGTATTTCCATGTTAGATGAAGGCTCCCTATTCTTCCTGTTTTGATTAGCGACTGGCTCATATGACGTCTGAGAATAGTAAACTAACTTCTCAAACCCAATATTATTATGCATAGCTGAAATTACTGCCTTGTGTAATCACAGTGGTAATGTTGTTGGGTTTGAGTAGTCAGGAACTTTGCCCTTCTCTGACCTCATGTTACCAGTCACTGCCGAAGTAGGAAGAAGTGGAGCCTTCAACTGGACCTCCAAGAATTTGTGCGGGATCAGGGGAGAAACTATGTAATATTAACCCTAGAGCTACGGTAATGGTTCTATTCAGTGAAACGAGTCCACTCCTTTTAGCTAGCTTAAAGGGATAGTAATACTTTATTATTACTATCCCCCATATTGTAGACATTTGCAAAATAATAGCCCCCAGGTTAATCTCTCAAACCTTTATGGTATGAGAGATAACCAAAGTTCCCCCCTCCCTGCCCCTTCCCTGAAGTCAGCATTGTACTGATTGCAGGGATATCCGGTCTGACTTTCATCATGCGGCTCTTCAGCTGAGCCGCAATCGCGTTGGTGACAGAATTATTTCGCTGAAACGGTCTTCTACGTGTGCTTGCAAACCAAGCACAGACCAAGCACATGAGAAGACTGTTTCAGTGCAATAATACTTTTTCACTAACGGGATCTCGGCTCAGCTGCAGAGCCGCAAGCCTGTCGTATGACAGACTTCCCCTGTAGTCAGCACAACGAGAAGGGGGGGGGGGGGACTTTGCCTTTGTTTATCTCTCATGAACCTGGGGGCTATTACATTATTTTACAAATATGTACAATATGGGGGATAGTAATAATAAAGTATTACTATCCCTTTAAATTTAAATGGCCTGCATCACAGGAGGTTGAGGACTGATTTCCCTTGAGGTAATTTACTCTAACAGAAGTGCTGATTTCATGTCACATGTTACACAGTGTGATCTGACTTTTCGTTTGTTCTCCAGACATACAACATGAGAAGAAGATGACAAACCTCTACCACAAGACAAAAATCCACATCCTTAACCTGCTGATAACCTCTCTGGAGATGAAATCCCCCAACCTGGCTTTGTACCTCCTTGGCTACGAACTGAAGAAGCCAGTCAGCACAACTAACTTGCAAGACTCAGGTGCAGATCACATGAATAGGACATATATGCTTGTCCAACCTTTTGCTCTGCAGTGGTTGTACCATACCTCCTGTCATTCTCAGACAGCCACTTGCAGGATTTCTGTATATCTTGCATTTCTTCATAGAGCATTGGTTGCCAGAGTGTTATGGGAAAAAGTCCCTGACAAGGTATAAGGCTTTCCCAAGGTATAAGGCTTTCAATAATGACAGAGTGGAAAAAGGCTGGGGTGGTCATTGGAGTAGGCGCGTTCCTGGACTGCCAGTGGATCAATGCTGGGAAGATGAACAGTGTATGTGTGGATTTGTGACTACGACTGGACAGTGGAACAAGGCTAGGGTGTCAGTGTATATGTTTGTCTGACTAGCCGTGGGACAGTGGAACAAGACTGAGGTATCAGTTAATGTGTGTGACTACCAGTGGAACAAGAGGTGTGTGTGTGTGTTTTTTTTTTTTTTTTTTTTTTTTTTTTTTTTTTTGCATCACACTACAGTCAAGACGTTCCTGGCAACAAGGGCTTTAGGAATAGAGAATGTCTCGGACTTTCTGCTAATAAAAATACATAAGATTTTCTTTTATTCAGGAGTACTAGGCTGTCCTCGGACCTGCCTTCACTCCATTTTAGATATCCTAAAGAAGGGAACTGATGGACGGACTGGGCCTGTGGCAGTGTGGGAATCACCGTACCTTGCTGAACTATGTTATCAGGTACTTCACTTCAGATACGTCTTTTATTATCGTGTTATTTACTGCAACTCTCTAAAGCTGTGAGAGAAATAATTATCATACCTTTATACAGGGTGTTATTCACAAAAGAAAAATGGAGCAATTTTTAGGCACAAATAAAGATCAACAAAATTCCCATTGATTTAAATCCGTGGATGTCCAACAGTGTGGTCTTTTGGCCAAATGTGGCACATCTGAGCCCAAAGCGTGGCTCACCTGAGATTTTTAACAAAAACATTTTTTTGTACCTAATTAACTAGCACACATGAACTGATCTACCAGTAGGACCTCATAACCTACTCGTCACTATCACTGTGTAACTGACCTTATTCGTCCAATAAATAGCAATATTCTCAATGTCTTGACCAGGACTCAGAAATGTCCATCTCTAGGTCTATAGCTGTGCTCTGTTTGAATAGATATGATTAGATGTTTTACTGCCGTGGTGTGCTGTCACCGTTTGATTAGGTAACAGGTCATACATTTCCATTTTTATCTATAAAATAGATAATAAAAATGATTTGTGGCCCTCACAGATGAGAAGAATTTCTGATCATGTGGACCATGTTTGAAGAAAACGTTAATGCCCCTGATTTTAACCCCTTAACTACCGGTGAAGGGTCTTACACATTACCAGTGTTCATACTTCAAGAACCAGTGATGGCCCTGGCACGTCATGTTTTTTGTTCACTGCGTTCCTGCAGGAGTTCTGCGAGCTCTAAAGGAGTCTGAAACCGACTGATCGGAGTGGCCCATTTCAGCCTCTCGTTTAGCGAGCCAGTACACGAGATAAGTCACATGTGCTGGCTCGACGATTGATGTCTATGTGGTGCTTAAAGGGATAGTAATACTTCTTTTTAACTTTATTTTGTAGGCATTAAAAAAACATGAAGAATTATATAAGTCTTATCGCTCAAACCTTTATGGTTTAAGAGATATTCACAAGCAAAGTTTCCCCTCCCGCCCCTTTTACCTAGTGTAAGCCATCTCTTCTCAGATGTGGAATCCAGTCCATAGACCAGACAGATAACAGCAGGGGACAATCTTCTTCCTATGAGAACAATGAAAGCCCTGCCCCCCTTCACAAGTTTTTCAGGTTTTTCCCTTATCTTAATTGAAGATTGTCCCTCTCTGCAATCTACCTGGGCACCTCCCTGCTGTCCTAAGCTGAGCAGTTACATCAGTAAAAGGGGCGGGAGGGGGATATTTTGTCATTGAATTACTCTTGTACTACACCTCTGACAGAACTGAAATAACACTCTCCAAAGTCCAAATACGATGACTATTAATTAGAGCTGCTTTTATTATGAAACATTACTATCCCTTTAATAGCTGGAGGATGTCCATGAAGTGAAGAGCACATCACCAGCAGGTGGCAGTCTGGGTCCTTCACAAGACAAACATTATTAAATGGAAGCAAGAGAGATCTGATCCTTAGATTGGGTAACTGTAGATCAGGTAGTTAGCTGCAGAGCTTAGCAGTGGTTCTCAAATCTGCCACCAGGAGCCATCAAATTATATAGCTGTATGTGTTTAACCCTTTGAGCGTCAGAGGTGTTGCGTACCCCTCTGGCACTCAAAGGTTTAAAAAAAAAAATGTTTTGTAAATTTTTCATTTAAAACAAATTCCTTTACTAGTCAATCACTCTCACTGTAACAAGAAGCATTATAAACGCACAGCCTTCAGTCTATGGCTGCTCTGTCGTCTAATAACCCGAGAGAGAGACATTTTACTATCTACAGATGTTTGTTTCTAAAGAACGTGGGGTACACTTTGCTTTATGGCTTATCTCATTGATGCTGTACACGTCCTCATAATTAGCATGAACTAAAGGCGGACTAAACTGAGCTTGGTAGGCACAGCAACAATGATAAAATCTGTAAACAGAAATACCAGATTGCTGTAGGAATAACCACTGCCTATGTAAGCTTTTTCCTTAAAGGGATAGTAATACTTCATTTTAACTTTATTTTATTTTGTTGGCATTAAAAAAACATGAAGAATGATACAAGTCTTATCTCTCAAACCTTTATGGTTTATGAGATATTCACAAGCAAAGTTTCCCCTCCCTCCCCTTTTACCTAGTGTAATCCATCTCTTCTCAGATGTGGAATCCAGTCCATAGACCAGACAGATAACAGAAGGGGACAATCTTCTTCCTATGAGAACAATGAAAGCCCTGCCCCCCTTCACAAGTTTTTCAGGTTTTTCCCTTATCTTAACTGAAGATTGTCCCTCTCTGCGGTCTACCTGGGCACCTCCCTTCTGATCTGGCTGAACGGGGGGGGGGGATACTTTGCTTGTGAATATCTCTCAAACCATAAAGGTTTCAGAGATAAGACTGATATCGTTCTTCATGTTTTTTTAATGCCTACAAAATAAAATAAAGTTAAAATGAAGTATTACTATCCCTTTAAAGGAGAACAAGTGTCTCTTAATTAGTTTAAGTCTTTGTGTCTTATGTCTTTGATACATGGATGGCTCTTACCTCTCTCAGGTTATCTACCAGCTGTGTGCTTGCACCGACACTTCTGGCCCCACCATGAGATATCTACGTACCAGCCAGGATTTCCTTTTCACTCAGCTGCAGCACCTGCCCTTCTCCATGAAAGGTAATGTTTGCAATGTTAGCCACATGCTACTGTATTCTCGGCTTTAATGGATCAATCCTTGAGCAGGTCTGATGCACCCCCGCTTCAAATAGTACGTGTGTTTCTCTTCATTGGGTTTCTTGTTTCCTCAGAACACGAGATCTCTGTCTTGAATCAGATGTCCTGGCTGATGAAGACATCATCCATAGAATTGCGTATCACGTCTCTGAACCGCCAGCGCTCCCACACACAGCGGCTTCTCCACCTGCTTCTTGATGACATGCCCGTTAAGCCATATGCAGGTCGCGATTACATTAAAGAGGACTCCTGCTTCTCGTGTCAGCATTGTTAAATTCCTTGAAGACCAGAGGAGTGTGCTAAACATTGCAGAAGCAATGCGTTTCACACCCTTCTGGTTCTCAAGGGGTTAAAAATAAAGGAACTAGCTGGACACTCCCCCCCCCCCGACATTAACCCCTTAAAGGGATAGTAATACTTCTTTTTAACTTTATTTTATTTTGTAGGCATTAAAAAAACATGAAGAACGATATAAGTCTTATCTCTCAAACCTTTATGGTTTGAGAGATATTCACAAGCAAAGTTTCCCCCTCCCCGCCCCTTTTACCTAGTGTAAGCCATCTCTTCTCAGATGTGAGTCTGGTTGTAAGACCAGACAGATAACAGAAGGGGACAGTCATCTTTGTATTAAAACAATGAAAGCCCTTCCCCCCTTGACAAGTTTTTCAGCTTTTTCCCTTATCTTAATGAAGATTGTCCCTCTCTGCAGTCTACCTGGGCACCTCCCTTCTGATCTGGCTGAAGGGGGGGGGGGGATACTTTGTTTGTGAATATCTCTTAAACCATAAAGGTTTGAGAGATAAGACTTATATCGTTCTTCATGTTTTTTTAATGCCTACAAAATAAAATGAAGTTTTACTATCCCTTTAAGGACCGGCGCCCTTGCGGCCAACACTTAACCCTTTGAGTGCCAGAGTGGCACGCAAAGGGTTAAGGACCACAGATCTTTTTTAAATCCGATTCAGGGCTCCCCAAATGGAGTGCAGCTGATCAGGGAGCCCTGAAATCGATGACTTACGTGTCCTCATGGGTCCTTTAGGGACATCCACCAATGACGTACACGTACATCCAGCGTCATTAAGGTGTTAAAATTATGTAACCCTTTGAATGTCAGAGTAGTGTCCAAAGCTTTAGAGTGCTGTACATTGGATACCCTCTGGCACTGAAAGAGTTAATGTGCACCTATTTGAAGGGGCCACCAGCGTTTGGAAGAAGTGTAGGCAACATTTGTTTCTACAGCTGTGGGAAAACTACAACTCCAATCCTCTGGGCAGGATGGGAGTTGTAGTTTCCAACAGCTGGAGAGACATAGGTTGCACATACCCTTCCCTGCCTTAGAATAAAACTGCTCCTATATCGAAGACTTCCCATTAATGAACCTGCTTAAAGGGATAGTATTACTTCAAAATTACTATCCCTCATTTTGTAGCCCTTAATAAACTCAGTTAAATGACACCAGCGGCATCTCTCAGACCTTTATGGTATAAGAGATAGCCGCTTTCAAAGTTTCCTCTCCCCTGATGTCAGTGTTCTGCTGCCAGCAGGGGAATCCGGTCTCTGAATCAAGCGGAGGCTCTTCAGCAGAGCCGATATCTCGTTATGGAAGGAAAAATGATTCATTGAAACAGTCTTCTACGTGTGATTGGTTACCAAGCACACGTAGAAGAGCGTTTCAATGAATCATTTTTCCTTCCATAACGAGATATCGGCTCTGCTGAAGAGCCTCCGCTTGATTCAGAGACAGGATTCTCCTGCTGGCAGCAGAACACTGACATCAGGGGAGAGGAAACTTTGAAAGCGGCTATCTCTTATACCATAAAGGTCTGAGAGATGCCGCTGGTGTCATTTAACTCAGTTTATTAAGGGCTACAATATGAGGGATAGTAATTTTTAAGCAATACTATCCCTTTAAAATGGTCATCTTTCTCCTAATTCCCCGTTTTCTTACATTGCAATTTTACTTGCTGTTTCAGGCTAGTGGTTCTCAGCCTGTACACTCATGGCCGATTAACAGGTCAGGACCCTAGGGTTTCCCTTCTTGCGTACATGTAAGTGAATAGGAGGGTTATTTATTTTAATTAACGTGTCTTTGTTCAAGCAGAGAAATCATCAGCTACTGACCTGTTAATGAGTCCTGAGGGCACTGGCTGCCTTAGAGAACACTGCTGTCTGATTGGTAACTGGGAGAGATATGGGGGGGGAAGCCACCAATCATAGTACAGTAGTTTTCTTTGAGTGTCAATAAGATTTTTCTACTCTTAATGCAAAAGGAAACGACATGTCGTGTTTGTAATTTGTTTTTTTATTCTTTTGTTACTTTTTTTTTGTTTTTATTGGCCTTACTCCGATTAGTCTTATAGAGGAAAGTATACCTATAGGAATTAATGAATTTTAAAGGGATAGTAATACGTGCCAATTACTAATCCCCATATTGTAGCTTTGTTAAAAAGAAACTTATTGCCCCCGGTGTCATCTCTCAAACCCTTATGGTTTGAGAGATGATAGAGCTCAAAGTTCCCCCTCCCTCCCCCTTCCCTGACTGAACGCTGACTGCAGGGATATCCGGTATTGCGATCATCAGGCGGCTCTGCAGCATTGCCGAGATTGCATTTATATAAAAAAAGAAATCTTTCACTGAAACGGTCTTCTATGTGTGTTTGGTTTGTGCTTAGTTTGCAAGCACACGTAGAAGACAGTTTTAGTGAAAGATTTATTTTTTTATAAATGTGATCTCAGCAATGCTGCAGAGCCGCCTGATGATCGTAAAACCGGATATCCCTGCAGTCAGCGTTCAGTCAGGGAATGGGGAGGGGGGGACTTTGAGCGCTATCATCTCTCAAACTATAAGGGTTTGAGAGAGAGATGATACTGGGGGCAATACGTTTCTTTTTACCAAAGCTACAATATGGGGATTAGTGATTTGCAATTATTACTATCCCTTTAATATGTGTGTGTGTAATTAAATTCAGATTATTGCAGATACGATGCTATAAAAATATAAATGGGTGTACGTGCTGTATAAAGGACACATACCTAATACAAATGAAGAGCAATTTATTCTTTTAGGTATCGTTTCCCTGTATCAGCTGTTCTAATGAACACACAAACCTGACACCCAGGACACAGAGCAGCGAAATCATTGCTGCCCTACTGTAGTCTTTGTGAACTAGCCCTAACTCTATAGGACAGGAGCTGTCAATTGTTGGATCTCCAGCTGTTGTGGATGGTGGTAGTTGTAGTCTCCAACCGCTGAGGTCCAAAAAAATGACTACCCCTTCTGTTGCTCTTATCACTTTCTGAGTCTGATTCTTTGTACCAACAGTGGATGGGGAAGGAGCGCTGGAGGAAGAAAGCCGTACCCTCAGCGGATTTCTGCACTTTGACACCACATCAAAAGGTAAAATGCCTGGATAAATGAGAGTTTGGGCTTTATTTTTCTTCCAGTGGTTCCCCAGGGACACTGGTGAAGGTTTCAACACCAGGAAGCACGACATGTAAACGGTTAACTTAAAAGTTATTACTGCTCCCCAACATCTGTTCTAATTTTTCCCCTAGCAACTCTATCTACTGATCAGTGTTAACCCTTTCAGTTCCAGAGATGTAGCCAATGCATTGCAACCCATGGTATGTATGGCACTCAAAGGGTTAAAGGGCTGGTATTGCTTGAAAATAATTTTGTTTTATATTGTAGCCCTTAAAAAAAAAAAACATTAAAAATTATATAAGTCTTATCTCCCAAACCTTTATGGTTTGGGAGATATTCACAAGTAAAGTAAAGTTCCCTTTTCCTGGCTGTTTTAGCGAAGTCTGCCATCTAGTGGACAGATTTGGAATCCGGTCCACAGATCAGCAGGCAGCTCTTTAGCAGTGCCGAGATCACCATCTTTAAAAAGAACTACTTCATTGGAACTGTGTACAAAGTGTGCCTGGCTTGCAAGCACGCTTTGTAGACCATTCCAATGAAGAAGTTATTTTTAAAGATCGTGATCTCGGCACTGCTGAAGAGCTGCCTGCTGATCTACGGACTGGATTCCAAATCTGACAGCTAGAGCAGTGACGTTACTCCAGGGGAAACTTTACTTGCTAATATCTCCCAAACCATAAAGGTTTGGGATATAACACTTATATAATTTTAATGTTTTTTTAAGGACTGCAATATAATAAAAAATTATTTTCAAGAAATTCTATCCCTTCAAGTGTCCTCAAACGGGAGGCCAGGGTTAGTCTCCTACTAGAGATTAATTACTGACTTCCCTGCATGGAACATCTTTAATCCCATATTTAGATTCACATGATTAGAGATCTAAGACAGTATGGCAGTACTCTAAGACTTCTGCAGCAGTCTCTCCTTTAAAGGGATAGTAATACTTCGTTTTAACGAAAGTCTTATCTCTCAAACCTTTATGGTTTAAGAGATATTCACAAGCAAAGTTCCCCTCCCGCCCCTTTTACCTAGTGTAAGCCATCTCTTCTCAGATGTGGAATCCAGTCCATAGACCAGACAGATAACAGCAGGGGACAATTTTCTTCCTATGAAAACAATGAAAACCCTTCCCCCCTTGACAAGTTTTTCAGGTTTTTCCCTTATCTTAATTGAAGATTGTCCCTCTCTGCAGTCTACCTGGGCACCTCCCTTCTGATCTAGCTGAACAGGGGGGGGATACTTTGTTTGTGAATATCTCTTAAACCATAAAGGTTTGAGAGATAAGACTTATATCATTCTTCATGTTTTTTTAATGCCTACAAAATAAAATAAAGTTAAAATGAAGTATTACTATCCCTTTAAACCACTCCTCCTACAGGTTGAGTGTGGTGATCATGTTCTGTATAGTCCAAACCTCTTCTTTGAGTGGACGTCATTTGTGTGGGTTTTGAGTAGTCTGGTTGTTTTGCGTTCAAAATACAGCACTAACCAGTTTGCATCTGTGTACTTTAGACTAGCGCTTTGGATACTTTTTATCATGTACAGATGAGCACTGCTTATGCACATGCTGCTCTGCTATTCATTATTAAAATATTAATATTTCCAATTATTCATTATGACTTGTTGCCAAATTTATTAGAGGCTCTTCAGCAGCTGATACAATAGAATATAGAACTCATAGTTGTGTATTTACTGAGGTCCGTGTTGGCATCTGTTTCCAGAAAAACACGTGTCGCTCACCCCTCTGCCTTTGCTCTATGTCTGTCTCCTATCTGTGGGTCATATTTGGGAAGCTAATGAAATGCAAATTCTGTTGCAAACTAATTACACCATAGGGGACAAATAGAAAGTCCCAAGTTTTCCAGTTGAATTAAATGGGGATTTTTAACCCCTTGAATGTTAGAGAAGTCTCCAGCACATTCTTTTGTAATGCACTTGTCAACTCTCTAGCAGTCAGACGGGTGAAAAACCCCATTTAAATCAATTGGAGTCTTCATCTGTCCCTTATGGTGCAGTTGGTCTGCTCCGGAATTGTGCCGCTTCCAGAATACGTTCCTCTGTCATTGTCTCATTAACACAGAGTGCCAGAGGGGTTCGCAATGCGTACCCTTCTGGCACTTAAAGGGTTAAAACTTTAACCTGTGAGATTCCTGCTTCCAGGTGAAAAGAGCAAACTAAATCAGTTCTCAAGTGTGTGTATGTTTGTTTTATTATTCTTAAATCACTGAGCTTCCCGAAACGGTAACTTACATTTCCAGAAGACGTCGACATGAGGCACAGATGTGTATTAGGGTGTGGGAGCGCTGCCAATCATGCTGTACACAGTCAAGATGGCAGAGCTCTCCCTCACAGATGCCACACTCGATTGGACCAAATATGGGAGAAGAGAAACTTTTCTTAACGGTAAAACAGTCTGTTTTGGACTACTGCAACCTTTTTTCAAACTATTGGGGCTGGATTTCACTATAGGTGATCCCCTTTATGCTCTGTATGTTATACACAACAATTCATAAAGAAACTCTTGATTAACCTCGTTTTAAAGGATGCCTGATATTAAATTGCTTCTGTCCTTTTATGAATGACTGAACTGAGAGCAGGTTCTGGTTGCCTCCACAACCCCATTTGTTTGCAAGTCAGACAAATCTAGGCTGAAAATCTTTATGTCATGATCAATAAATTGTGTTTCCAAACTAATACATTTTTAATTAGTATAGGATACCATGTCAATGGAGGTGGATATGCTTTGTCATTTCTGGTCTCCAACACGTCAGACTCCTCCACTGAAGTTCTTCCTTTGAAGCCTTCTTAGGCAGTACAGCTTCAGGGGAGAGTCTGAGGTCATGGAATCCAGGAGCAAGCTGTCATGTCCTCCCTCTGTGGACATTATATCCAACATAAAATAATTTATTTGGGGGAGCCAGTTCACATAGAAATGATCCTAGTGAACACTGGGATTTAGACACTTCCACCTTAGTTGACAGGTCTCAACACATTTCGAGCCATCCAAGAGGTAAAAATGCAGCTCTTGGGGTGAATCTGGGTTCCTTTCACAGATGATCTATATGGTTTTTATTTTCTACCCGGTATCCTGCAGTACGTAGAAAGATCCTGCGCATCCTGGACTCTATCGACTTCAGTCAGGAGATCCCAGAGCCTCTGCAGTTGGACTTCTTTGACCGCAACCAGATGGAACAAGTTATCGCTAACTGTGAACACAAGAACCGCCGGGGGCAAACTGTCTGCAACGTCAAGGTCAGGAGCTCATCTATATGTTTCCTAACCTCTCAGTTAGATAAGGGAGGACGGATGACATTAATCTACAGTTGCGGTTACCTAACTGTGGACTTTATGCACAAAAGGGAACGCACACAAATCCCCCTCCCCCCTTGAGGGGGTCAAAATGTTGACAATAAATGCAACATTCAGCAAAGACCTTTGAGTGCTTTCTCCAGCATGTTTTATTATTACACTTCAGATTTATAGCACAGAGGCCGGTACATTATAGTTATTGACACAGTAAAGGAGTGCCCATACACACACACACACACACGCACACACATATATATATATATATATATATATATATATATATATATATATATATATATATATATATATATATATATATATATATATATATATATATAATTATACATACATATATTGCTATCCTGTTTAAGGCTCGGTATAAGGCTGATGGTAGTTCCGCTTTAAAGTGAAAGGGAACGTTGAGGATATTTGTTTGCCACATAATTGCTTCTCTTTTCTTGTGTATACAGGCGCAGGACACAGTCCTAGTGAGATACAGGACACAGACCTAGTGAGATACAGGCACAGGACACAGTCCTAGTGAGATACAGGCACAGGACACAGTCCTAGTGAGATACAGGCACAGGACACAGTCCTAGTGAGATACAGGCACAGGACACAGACCTAGTGAGATACAGGCACAGGACACATTCCTAGTGAGATACAGGCACAGGACACAGTCCTAGTGAGATACAGGCACAGGACACAGTCCTAGTGAGATACAGGCACAGGACACAGTCCTAGTGAGATACAGGCGCAGGACACAGTCCCAGTGAGATACAGGCACAGGGCACAGTCCCAGTGAGATACAGGCGCAGGACACAGACCCAGTGAGATACAGGCGCAGGACACAGACCTAGTGAGATACAGGCACAGGACACAGTCCCAGTGAGATAAAGGCGCAGGACACAGTCCTAGTGAGATACAGGCACAGGACACAGTCCTAGTGAGATACAGGCACAGGACACAGTCCTAGTGAGATACAGGCACAGGGCACAGTCCTAGTGAGATACAGGCACAGGACATAGACCTAGTGAGATACAGGCACAGGACACAGTCCTAGTGAGATACAGGCACAGGACACAGTCCTAGTGAGATACAGGCACAGGACACAGTCCTAGTGAGATACAGGCACAGGACACAGTCCTAGTGAGATACAGGCACAGGACACAGTCCTAGTGAGATACAGGCACAGGACACAGTCCTAGTGAGATACAGGCACAGGACACAGTCCTAGTGAGATACATGCACAGGACACAGTCCTAGTGAGATACAGGCGCAGGGCACAGTCCCAGTGAGATACAGGACACAGACCTAGTGAGATACAGGCACAGGACACAGTCCTAGTGAGATACAGGCACAGGACACAGACCTAGTGAGATACAGGAGCAGGACACAGTCCTAGTGAGATACAGGCACAGGACACAGTCCTAGTGAGATACAGGCACAGGACACAGTCCTAGTGAGATACAGGCACAGGACACAGTCCTAGTGAGATACAGGCACAGGACACAGTCCTAGTGAGATACAGGCACAGGACACAGTCCTAGTGAGATACAGGCACAGGACACAGTCCCAGTGAGATGCAGGACACAGTCCTAGTGAGATACAGGCACAGGACACAGTCCCAGTGAGATACAGGACACAGTCCCAGTGAGATACAGGCACAGGACACAGTCCTGGTGAGATACAGGCACAGGACACAGTCCTAGTGAGATACAGGCACAGGACACAGTCCTAGTGAGATACAGGCGCAGGGCACAGTCCCAGTGAGATACAGGACACAGACCTAGTGAGATACAGGCACAGGACACAGTCCTAGTGAGATACAGGCACAGGACACAGTCCTAGTGAGATACAGGCACAGGACACAGTCCTAGTGAGATACAGGCACAGGACACAGACCTAGTGAGATACAGGAGCAGGACACTGTCCTAGTGAGATACAGGCACAGGACACAGTCCTAGTGAGATACAGGCACAGGACACAGTCCCAGTGAGATACAGGCGCAGGACACAGTCCCAGTGAGATACAGGCGCAGGACACAGTCCCAGTGAGATACAGGAGCAGGACACAGTCCCAGTGAGATACAGGCACAGGACACAGTCCTAGTGAGATACAGGCACAGGACACAGTCCTAGTGAGATACAGGACACAGTCCCAGTGAGATACAGGCACAGGACACAGTCCTAGTGAGATACAGGCGCAGGACACAGTCCCAGTGAGATACAGGAGCAGGACACAGTCCCAGTGAGATACAGGAGCAGGACACAGTCCCAGTGAGATACAGGCACAGGACACAGTCCCAGTGAGATACAGGCACAGGACACAGTCCTAGTGAGATACAGGACACAGTCCCAGTGAGATACAGGCACAGGACACAGACCTAGTGAGATACAGGCACAGGACACAGTCCCAGTGAGATACAGGCACAGGACACAGTCCTAGTGAGATACAGGCACAGGACACAGTCCTAGTGAGATACAGGACACAGTCCCAGTGAGATACAGGCGCAGGACACAGTCCTAGTGAGATACAGGCGCAGGACACAGTCCCAGTGAGATACAGGAGCAGGACACAGTCCCAGTGAGATACAGGAGCAGGACACAGTCCCAGTGAGATACAGGAGCAGGACACAGTCCCAGTGAGATACAGGAGCAGGACACAGTCCCAGTGAGATACAGGCACAGGACACAGTCCCAGTGAGATACAGGCACAGGACACAGTCCTAGTGAGATACAGGACACAGTCCCAGTGAGATACAGGCACAGGACACAGACCTAGTGAGATACAGGCACAGGACACAGTCCTAGTGAGATACAGGAGCAGGGCACGGTCCCAGTGAGATGCAGGCGCAGGGCGCGGTCCCAGGGAGCGTTTCGCTTACCATGCAAGCTCATGAACCTAGCTGAACATCTCTGACTACTTCTTCTCCTCTTTTCTTGTGTATAAGGCTCTGAAAGTTTTGTTTTCTCCTGTGACTTTCAGCTTCTCCATCGGGTCCTGGTTGCAGAAGTAAATAGCCTTCAGGGAATGGCTGCGATCGGACAGAGACCTTTGCTTCTGGAGGTACAAAGTCTTTCACATCATTGGAAGACCAGAAATGTTTTGTTACAGATATCACGTTTTACAGCTGGCCAGGTTGGCCTTGTCCGAGCACTTTAAATTATTGGCTATATTGTTTACAAATCTTTAATCCTTTGAGTAACAGAGTGGTACGGAACGCATTGCAAAGCAATGCATTCCGTACCACTCTGGCACTCAAAGGGTTTACCCCTTAGTGACTGGCCGCACACAGCTGGCACTTAACGCCCGCCGGACCTTTCTTACCCTTTGTTTAGAACGACTTCCTGAATGTACATGTACGTCCTCTGTCACCAAGTGCAGATTATGTACGTCCATTGTCGGGATGGGGTTAAAGGGATAGTAATACTTCATTTTAACTTTATTTTATTTTGTAGGCAGTAAAAAAACATTAAGAACGATATAAGTCTTATCTCTCAGACCTTTATGGTTTGAGAGATATTCACAAGCAAAGTTTCCCCTCCCGCCCCTTTTACCTAGTGTAAGCCATCTCTTCTCAGATGTGGACTCCAGTCCATAGACCAGACAGATAACAGAAGGGGACAATCTTCTTCCTATGAGAACAATGAAAGCCCTTCCCCCCCTTGACAAGTTTTTCAGCTTTTTCCCTTATCTTAATTGAAGATTGTCCCTCTCTGCAGTCTACCTGGGCACCTCCCTTCTGATCTGGCTGAACAGGGGGGGGATACTTTGCTTGTGAATATCTCTTAAACCATAAAGGTTTGAGAGATAAGACTTATATAGTTCTTCATGTTTTTTTAATGCCTACAAAATAAAATAAAGATAAAACGAAGTATTACTATCCCTTTAAAGGGTTAGTAATACTTGATTTTCATAAAGTTTAATTTTGTTCATATTAAAGTAAATTAAACGATGTTAGTTCCATTGTAGTTCTTTCTAAAGAAGTATTTCTTTGTAGATAATGCTATTTCGGCTCTGCTGAAGAGCTGCCAGCCGGTCAATTGACCAGAATCTCGATCTGTCAGCTAGAGCAATGACGTCTAGAAAAGGAGAGAGAGGGAGGAGGGAACTTTAGCAGGTTATATCTCTCAGACTAAACATGTTTGACGGACCGGACTTACATCAATTAATTTCTTTTTAATAGCTACAATATTTAAACAATTTTATAATCAACCATTACTATCCCTTTAATCTCAATGAACTGATGTGAGTTATGCGATGATCCACTATTGACGTCGACCCAACTGCTTTTTTTTCTTCAGCTAGAGCGCTGACGTCTGGAAAAGGGGCGGGGGTGACTTTAAAAGCTTATAACTATAAAACTGGACAACTTTAAGCAATGGGACTAACATCGTTTAATTTACTTTAATATGAACAAAATTAAACTTTATGAAAATCAAGTATTACTATCCCTTTGACATTAACCCTTTGAATGCCTGAGAGACTTATCCAATGGATTGCAACACAATACATTGGATACCTCTCAGGCATTCCAAAGGGTTAAACGCACCCTTAACGGAAAAGTAACACCTTCTAATAACAACCCACACACACTTACCGACTATAGACAGAAAATGCCTTTGTTCATGAGAGCCTCTCCATTGGGTCCAGGATGTCCTGCCTGTGGTGGCGGCCATGACAGTTACTGGCAGTATTTTCAAACAGCAGATTTAGGAGGATCATGCATTTTGCCATATGGTTGTGCATCTCATTGCGAAGCAGTGCTTTGCACACTTCTGTTTATTAACCCTTTGAGTTGAATGCATTGTATACGACACTCAAGGAGTTAGCATTAAGCGTACCATGTGCAGTGAACAGGATGTGAGGCCATGTGGTCCTGCTACAAACAGGCTCCATGGATGTCACATCCAAGACTAAGTTGAAGTTGTCTCTTAAAGGGATAGTAATAATTTGATCAAACTGCAGCTCAGAGTAGTCTTTATATATTTATAAAACCATAGTGCTGTATTTAGTTAATTACAGTGTTGTAGTTCAAACACTATTCCTGCAGAAAGGTTCCCCCTCCCGCCCTTTCTGGCCACCTCCTCTAAGATTTTGAATCCAGTTGCGGGACCGGACGAATGCAGCAAGGGACAATCTTAACACAGTAAGTATAAGGAAAACCCTGCGCCCCTCTTGACGAAGGACTTTCCTTTGCTTACTGAAGATTGTCCCTCGCTGCTCCATCCTGGTGAGCAGAGACGATCAGTGACCCGGCCAGAAGGGGCAGGAGAAGGATCCTTTCTGTAGTAATAGCGTTTGAAAATTGTAAGTAAATAAATATAGTGCTATGGGTTTAACCCCCTTAGTGACCGGCCGCGCGCGGACGTGGCCGGCACTTAACGCCCGCCGAACTCTTTTGTTCATTGCTTAAAATGATTTCCGGGACGTACATGTACGTCCTCTGTCAATAGGTGACCGTTTCTGCGGGACGTACATGTAGGTCCATTATCGAGAAGGGGTTAAAAATATATAAAGACGACTCAGCTGTTCTTTATCAAAGTATCACTGTCCCTTTAAACCCAGTAGAAGGGCAACGTGCATAGGGGCTGTAAAGATTTTATCACCATACCAAAGTAAATGATGGGTTATTATTAGAAGGTAGTGGGATGTATATCCTATATAATAATTCGCCAAGTTGTGTGTAACGCCAGACATGCGCAGTAGACACTGCTGCGCGTGTGGCACTCATGAGCAGTAGAGACTGCCCGCGCCGCGGCTGATACAGAGCTGGGCGCTCCGAAGGAGCGTCCAGCTCTGTATCAGCCGAGGCGCGGGCAGTCTCCACCGCATGTGACTGCCCCGCGACCGGCTGCCAGAGGCTCTGTATCAGCCGAGGCGCGGGCAGTCTCCACTACGTGTGACTGCCCCGCGACCGGCTGCCAGAGGCACCGTGGCCCGTGTAACGGGCTGTTCAACTAGTCTTTAATAATTAGTGACTCTTAATTTAAAGGCGCATGGGGGGTATATAAAACAGGTGTAATGAGTATTGTCTGTAAAATTGTTGCAGATGGACATTAGAATATTTTTAAATGTTTAGAGACCTTTTCTTTCTGTAGTAATAATGGTTGTGGTCCAGAAAAGAATTATCGCATCATCTGTATAATTGTGACAAAAATAAAGGCAGTTTATTGGTTAATTCTTAACCCGTAGCATGCCGTTGGATGCATCCTTGGCACTCAGCGGGTTAAAGCCAGTTGCAACCTATTCTTAAAGGGATAGTCATACTTTATTATTACTATCCCTCATATTGTAGGTATTTGTAAAATAATTTAATAGCCCCCAGGTTCATCTCTCAGACCTTTATGGTTTGAGAGATAACCGAAGGCAAAGTTCCCCCCTCCCTCCCCCCTTCACTGAAGTCAGTGTTGTACTGACTGCAGGGATATCCAGTCTGACTTTCATCATGTGGCTCTGCAGCAGAGCCGAGATCGCGTTAGTGACAAAGAATTATTTCACTGAAATGGTCTTCTACGTGTGCAAACCAAGCACAAACCACGCACATGTAGAAGACCATTTCAGTGAAATAATTCTTTGTCACTAACGCGATCTCGGCTCTGCTGCAGAGCCGCCTGATGAAAGTCAGACCGGATATCCCTGCAGTCAGTACAACGCTGACTTCAGGGAAGGGGGAGGGAGGGGGGAACTTTTCCTTCGGTTATCTCTCAAACCATAAAGGTTTGAGAGATGAACCTGGGGGCTATTAAATTATTTTGCAAATACCTACAATATGAGGGATAATTACTATCCTTTTAATGGAATTGTATAGAAATGTTTGATGATGGAGTGTAAGCTATGTATGCAGGAAAATAAAATCTCATTTGTGACATTTCTTAGGCATTTTTATCAACCGCTGTTAAACATACCACTAAGTGGGGTTTTATACAAATTATTGGGCACTAGCTGTTGTGAACTACAAAGCCAGTGATACCCAACAAGCCAATGGCTGTAACAGCATGTGGACCAACACCTGACTCCCACTGATGTATGGATATCTTAAAAAGTACAGTTGTGTTCTTTAAAAGAATCCTGGATTTTTGCCTTACCTCTGCAGGAAATCAACACTATCCTACAGTATGTGGTGGAGAGGAACAAGCTACTGCAGTGTCTCCAGGCCAAGCGTCATGCTCTGGAATCCTGGAGACAACTTGTGGAGATCATACTGACCGCTTGTCCCCAGGATCTCATCCAAGCTGAGCACAGACAGCTGGTTATCAGAGACCTGCTGCAGGACCTACATGACAAGGTAAACACCTTCTGCACTTTCAGTAATGTGTACTGTACTGTGCACAGTGACCACATTCATTCAGGGCTTTTATGTACCAAGAAAAGAGGAGTTGTTCCATGACAAACAAAGATCATCTTGGGGAAGGGGGAGATATCTGCCCCGGATGTAGTTTTTCTCACCTTTGCAACAGTTTACTTGACGATTTACCTCCTAGAAATACCACTTCGCTATTTCAATTAAAGGAACAAGCTTCTATAAAAGTTATTGCAGTGTTTTGTGGAACACTTGGGAGCATCAAGCAGAATTTGGTTTGGGAAAAGCTTCCCTTTGTACATAGTCTCCAACTTGAGAGATTTTAGGGCCGTATTCAATAATCTAAGGATTGTAATGCAAATTCCCCCCTTTCCAAATGCTGGGTGAGAAATGAAAAAATCCCCAATATTAGAAGACTCCTTATGGTGTGGATTTTTTTCTAATTTTGCGCCAACATTCTCTTTCCCCTCTACCTTTTTAAGCTTCACTAATGTACCCAGTAGTCTTGTGGTCCGCCTCCACTGTGCTGACGTATGAAGCAGAAAGATTCTTCCAGCACTTTTCTATCCATGCGAATGGAGACTGCACATTGGTAGGTCCTGGAAGAATCGTTCCCTGTCACACGTCAGCACCGTGGAGGCGGACCACACATGAAGACTGCCGTGTACATCAGTGAGTGTAAATGTAGAGGGAGGGAGATGTTCTGGTCTGCTCAGTGGATGGGATTTTCTTCCCATCCAGCAGGCAGCCCGAATAAAGGGCGACCCCCAAATAGAAGTCAAGAAGGCTTGTTCAGGCTAACATGCCTCTAAAAACCTTTCCTTATATTCTAGCAAATACAGTAACTTTGGAGCAAACCAACTGCACCAGTGACAACTGTGACCAGTGAAGTTTAATGCCCAAAATATATAAGTAAATACATGCAGTGAATTTCGACATGTGCAGAGCAGAGATTCTGCAAACACTCTTGAAATATAGTAAACAGCACAAAAATCCACACCAATGCCATTCAGAAATAGAAATATTAGAAATATTAAAAAGTACTTAACTCATCAGATAAAGGCTTGTGTTACATAAAGATGGCTCGGTACAAGCAAGCAGATGATGCCGCCGGCAAAGATCAACGCATTCCGCATCATAGACTCTTACACACAGACAGTAAGCGTCTGTGACACGAAACGTGTTGATCTTTGCCAGTGACATAATCTGCTTGCTTGTACACTTCAATCTTCATGTAACACAAGCCTTTCTCTGCTATGAGATACATACCTTTAAATTTTTCTACAATAATCTTATGTTTTTACGTGTGTCCTGTCTTTTCCAGTGTGAATAGCATTGGTGAATAGCATTGGTGAGGTTTTTTTTTTTTTTTTTGCTGTTTACAATGTTCGTTTCTCCCCTATGATGCAATACATTGCTCCTCTTATATACACTCCATAGGATTTGCTGTGTTTCTGTCACTGGAGAGTTTCTCACCTTGTTGTATCCCCCCGATGTTTTACCATTTGTTGTCCTTCCGGTAGATCTTGGATGAAGATGCTGCCCAGGAATTGATGCCCGTGGTGGCTGGTGCAGTGTTTACCCTCACAGCTCACCTGAGCCAATGCATACGTACTGAGCAGAAGCAGCCAATGACTGCTCCAGGGCTTAGCCAATCACAGTACGTGCTGATGTTGGACGGTTCCCTCACTGCTCCTCCTGGCGCTGAGTCTTTGTCTGCCGGCTTTGCCTCCATCGGAGATTCTTCCCTTCACATGATCCTCAGGAAACTGCTGGAGTTCATTCTAAAGACAGGTGTGTACGAACCTACTGGAATCCACAGCGATCATAAATGATTAGAATTGGTGATTCATTCAAGGATGGTCCTTAGTGGTATGTCCTTGGTCGTTCTCTTGTATCCGGTGGGTGAAGGGGGCACGGCCCATGAGTTAAAAGATTCTACACTAGATGGTTTGGCTCTTAAAACTGTTAACTAAAAGAAACACAGTAACTCTTCCCTCTCCTCTGCACTACTTTACCCCCCCACACTTAACCCAGTGGCAAGTTTGTAAGTGTCCTTGATAGGAGACATGGCTTTGTCTTCTCCAGAGACCTCTTTCTTCTACTTTATTCTCAATTTTATCTTGATCTTTTGAGTCTCTTAGTTGTCTGCGTTACTTCAGTGTTAACAAAGTTTCTGGGAAACTGGTCAAATTCAAATCACTGAAAGAAAGTCACTGATAAGGGAAAGCAAGGGTACTTGTCACCCTAGGTAAGCTTTTAGCTAAGTATTCCCCATTAAATAAATAAAATAATAAAAACAACCGTTTTTAGAATCAGTGGGCCATGTAATGACTTAACAAAGGCCTGGATTGCATTGCAGTTGAAAACATGCCTGCAAATTTCCTGTAATAGCAATCTGCTGGGTAAACTTAAACACAAGTCCACTGCAATGTAATAGAGCCTTAAAGGGATAGTAATACTTCATTTTATCTTTATTTTATTTTGTAGGCATTAAAAAAACATGAAGAAAGATGTTTTATCTCTCAAACCTTAATGGTCTGAGAGATATTCACAAGCAAAGTTTCCCCTCCCGCCCCTTTTACCTAGTGTGAGCCATCTCTTCTCAGATGTGGAATCCAGTCCATAGACCAGACAGATAACAGCAGGGGACAATCTTCTTCCTATGAGAACAATGAAAGCCCTGCCCCCCCCCCCCCGACAAGTTTTTCAGTTTTTTCCATCATCTTAATTGAAGATTGTCCCTCTCTGCAGTCTACCTGGGCACCTCCCTTCTGATCCTGCTGAGCAGTGTTACATCAGTAAAAGGGGCGGGAGGGGGATACTTTATCATTCAGTTACTCTTGTACTACAACTCTGACAGTATTGAAATAACACTCTCCAAAGTCCAAATACTATGAAGATTAATTAGAGCTGCTTTTAATATGAAATGTTACTATCCCTTTAAATTCGTATCAAGGGTGCAGAGAAATGGCTGAGACAGAGGGAAATATCACTCTTCATTTGGGCAGCAGTCTCCACTCCTACACAACAAAGCGGAAGTGGACAGGAGGGTACAAAAAAAATTAGAATTAAATAAAAGCAGAAAAAAAACAAAAACACCCAAATCTGAGAATTTGAGTGCCTGACATTAGTCACACACAACTTAAAGGGATAGTAATACTTCGTTTTAACTTTATTTTATTTTGTAGGCATTAAAAAAACATGAAGAACGATATAAGTCTTATCTCTCAAACCTTTATGGTCTGAGAGATATTCACAAGCAAAGTTTCCCCTCCCGCCCCTTTTACCTAGTGTAAGCCATCCCTTCTCAGATGTGAATCTGGTTGTAAGACCAGACCGAAAACAGAAGGGGACAATCTTCTTTGTATAAAAACAATGAAAGCCCTTCCCCCCTTGACAAGTTTTTCAGGTTTTTCCCTTATCTTAATTGAAGATTGTCCCTCTCTGCAGTCTACCTGGGCACCTCCCTTCTGATCTGGCTGAACAGTGGGGGGGATACTTTGCTTGTGAATATCTCTTATACCATAAAGGTTTGAGAGATAAGACTTATATCATTCTTCATGTTTTTTTAATGCCTACAAAATAAAATAAAGTTAAAATGAAGTATTACTATCCCTTTAAGTACTACAGTTTAAATTGTGTTTGTTTTTTCTTCAGGCATTACTGTGCCTTTAAATTAATGGCTTCAAGCACTTTCTGCATTTTGGCTAAAATTGCAAATGTATAAATGTGCCTCAGACCTATCGTTCAGGTTGTTTGTGTTTTAAACAGGGATGTAAATTTCATTTGAAATGGCAAACGTTTAAACAACTTTTTAAATACTATGACCCTTACATTCTTGAAAGCGTCAGTACTGTTTTCTGGATGGAAAGTTCAATCTGGCAATGAAGGAGTTAAAGGCAAAATAACACCACTTTACTTGATTTGTACCCTGATACCTTTGTTCAAGAGATAACCTCTTCACTCCTGAATGTTAGGTCCATGGAGGTGAACATAAAAACTGCTGGCAGATTTTCAAAAGTGAGCACAAGCTTACTTAACCCATTAAAGCCCAGATGGTGCTTAAAGGGATAGTAATACTTCGTTTAACTTTATTTTGTAGGCATTAAAAAAACATGAAGAACGATATAAGTCTTATTTCTCAAACCTTTATGGTTTAAGAGATATTCACAAGCAAAGTGTCCCCCTCCTGCCCCTTTTACTGATGTAACACTGCTCAGCCAGATCAGAAGGGAGGTGCCCAGGTAGACTGCAGAGAGGGACAATATTCAATTAAGATAAGGGAAAAACCTGAAAAGCTTGTCAAGGGGGGCAGGGCTTTCATTGTTCTCATAGGAAGAAGATTGTCCCCTTCTGTTATCTGTCTGGTCTATGGACTGCATTCCACATCTGAGAAGAGATGGCTTACACTAGGTAAAAGGGACGGGAGGGGAAACTTTGCTTGTGAATATCTCTCAAACCATGAATGTTTGAGAGATAAGACTTATATCATTCTTCATGTTTTTTTAATGCCTACAAACTAAAATAAAGTTAAAACGAAGTATTACTATCCCTTTAACAAACTACGCAGATAACATTGTGCAGTGAGTGGAGACTGAGGTCCTGTGTTCCTGCCAGCAATTGTTATATCACTAAGGACACGGCATCCAGAGCTGAATGAAAAGGGCATAAGGGAAAAATTCCCAGGGCTTTATTATTTTCTGTCCATAGTAAAGTGTGTGTTTGGCGGGGGTGGGGATGCATATTATTAGGAGCATTTGATCTCCTTTTAAAGCGATAGTAACGTCATGTAACAAGTAAGAGTTTGCTTGTGGTTATTGCCATCTCTCAAACATTTATTGTCTGAGAGATATATGAAAATGAATGTTCTCCGCTCCCTCCCCTTTTTGTTTGACGAGCTGTAAAGCTGTCAGAAGCAGATTCTGATTGCACGACCAGACGGCGGCTCTTCAGCAGAGCGATGTCTAAAAAATAAACACTTCATTGGAACGGTCTACAAAGTGTGCTTGCAAACCAGACACACGTTGTAGACCATTCCAATGAAGTATTTAATTTTAGATATCGTTACGTTGCCTCTGCTTAGGAGCCGCCTTCTGGTCCCAGGTCAAGGATCTCATGCCGTCAGCTATACACCTGATGTATGAGGAAGGTGAGGGAGCAGAGAACTTTATTTTCGTATATCTCTCAAACCATAAAGGTTTGAGAGATAGGAATAACTGCAAGTAATCTCTTTTTATTGTATCTATGATATAGCTAATACTTGTTAAATTACTTTACTATCCCTTTAAAAGTCCCATTTTAATCACTGGGATTTTTCTTCCCTATGGTACAGTTAGTTTGTATTTTTGCGCTAAGGATTGGCCAGAGTAAAGTATGGCATATACTACCCCCCACCTTCATGACAACTGGAATACAATTTGATGATAACATGAAGAAGTTATACTCACTGTCTTTTCTTTTTGACCAATAAATAGGAGGAGGTTTCCAGCGAGTCCGGGCGCACCTATACGGAGCTCTACTTTATTACCTACAAATTGCTCAGAGACCAGATGAACCTGACACCCTGGAAGCCGGTAAGTTGGCAGTAACTTGGCTATAAGGCAGGAGCATCTATGTTTTATTCCGTGTTAGGCCACATGATCAGAAAATCCATACTTGTACAGGCCACATTATTTTTGTAATTGATGAAAAAAAATGTGAATTCTAGCCTTTCAGCTAGAACCTTTATTTTCTCCTCTCTACAAATTACATACAATAATGTTTAATCCACTTTATTCATACAGAAGTACACAGTTGCAGGTCTAGTGTTAGACATTAAGTCAATGAGAAAACTGACTTTTAACAACTATTCTGTAGACCTGTAAGGTAGCGGTGGGCAGGTAGTTAGGCATTACTGGCATTATATGTGCTCCCCAATTAGATTAAAAAAAAAAAAAATTTAACCTGCACTTAACCCTCTGCTCTCCTGTTGGATGCCCGTAATTATTTGTTAACAAGCAAGTTCAACTTCAAATGAATCCATAAATACAGTAGTCTTTTAAAGACGAGTGTGTGGTGCTTTGTACACCCCTTTCGCCATTAAAGGGTTCAGGAGAGTATATAAAGGTATTCATAGTAGTTCAGTTTAATAAACTTTCCTTAATTTTTGATATAACATGGGGTATTCATTATTTTGACGTAAGCACTAATCATTTTTCCCGACTGGAAACTATTTTGCAAATATTCTATTAAAGATTCAGTATGCAACTTTTAATAAAAATCTGTAAGTAGAAACTGAAGTGTACAATTCACACCTTTATATTTTGAAATAGAGGGAATTGCACACCCCTCTGGTACTCAAATGGTTAACTGAGCACCACGGGGTAGAGGGGCTCGGATTGCCCACCCCTGGTCTGTCCTAACCCCACCTTATATTAAGATTGCAGTCTTTACGTGCACATCCGGTAAAGCAGTATAATGTACGATTTTGCCTTCACTGTTTAGCTCACAAGAGCATGTGGGAGCGACTGACTGCCCCTGAAGACGCGTTCAGTAAGCTGCAACGGGACAACCTATCAATCTTTGAGAGCTACGGCACTGCGCTAATGGAAGTAGTTTGCAGAGACGCGTGTGATGGCCATGAAATTGGAAGGGTAATTGATTCCCTGGACACCTCTTGCTTGTTCCTATTCATGGCAGAAGTATCTACTGATTTATCTCCTGTCACTTTGGGTTACATAGGGTCCAGGGGATGCAGCTCTTAACTCTGAGACAGGGCAGTTCATTAAAAGGATAGTAATGTCTAGTTTTTACAGTAAGAGTGATTCTTCTATATACATTTGTATAACGATGTGTATCTTTAGAACATCTATAACTGTGCAGTTTGTGTTCTATTCTATGATAAAGTGTCCCCCTCCTCCCCCTTTCCATATGTCGCAAATCTTCAGCAAGCTGCTCTGGACAGATCGCAATGAAGGACAAACATCTTTCAACATAAGGAAAAATATGCCCTCCTTTGTCAAGGGGCAGGGGTTTCCTTAAACTGATAGACAGAAGATTGTCCCTCGCTCTGATTTGACCGGGTTCCAAATTTGAGGGGAGGCAGCATTGAGTATGAAAGGGGCGGGAGGGGAATATTTTATTATAGAATAAAACAAAAACAGCAAAGTTATAGATAGTTATAAAGCTACCCATCGTTATACACATGTATATACAAGAATCATTCTTGCTGTATAACCTAGATAGTACTATCTCTTTAAAGGGATAGTAATGGTTCTTTTTAACACATTTTAATATTGTAGACATTAAAAATATTAATAGAATGAGCTATGTCTCATGTCTCAAACATGTATAGTTTGAGCTATTTGAAGCATCTAAAATTCCACCCTCCTGCCCCTTTCGGAGACGTCAGCTCTCAAGCTGACAGAAGCAGATCAAGGTCCCGGCGGAGGATCTTCAGCAGAGCCAAATTAGCGATATATAGAAAGAAATACTTAATTGGAACAGTCTACAAAGTATGACTGGTTTGCAAGCACACTTTGTACACCATTCCAATGAAGTATTTTTCTCTGTCATCCACTACAGGTTACTGGTAACTTTGGGTAGGCGATCTGCCCCTTTAAGTATCCTTTGGGGCTTCTTAGGCTTACAAGAATCAGGCCTCAGCTGATCAGTTGTGCAAGGCGGCCACTTGGTTGTCTGTGCACACCTTTTCGAAGCACTACCGTGTTGATGTGCTGGCATCGGCTGATGCCGGCTTTGGGAGAAAGATCCTGGAGGCAGACTTGCCTGTCTAGGCTCTTCTTTGGTGCTACCTTCACTTTTGAGCCCTGTTGGCTCTAGTTCAGTGTGCTGTGTAACAGTTGGGGTGGTGTTACCCCTGTTCAGTGTCCGTTGACACTTCATTTGTTTTGTTGGGCTGCCTCTGCTCTGGTGACTGGGGGCCTTGCGCCTGGTCTTTGCCTTCCTTCCCGCCTCTGGGAAACTCAGTGGTTGGACATCCCAGAGTTACCAGTAACCTGTAATGGACGACAGCGAAAAGAGGATTTCAGTCTTACCTGTTAAATCCTTTTCCCACCCTGTCAAGGGACCTTGCTTGGCTCTCCTGTGGGGGTCCTTCGGGGTCATGCTCACAGGAGTCTTCTATCCCTTCTACTATCTAGTCAATAGTTAGTGTCTCAAATTTTACTGCAGGGCATTGGCTAGCTGCAGCTAAGGGGGGAAGGTAGGCTCCACCCCCTGCATTCAATTCTAGAATTGTTCCTGCCTACTTAAAGGGGTGGATTGCCTACCCAAAGTTTCCAGTAACCTGTATGAAGTAAAAGGAAAGGATTTAACAGGTAATACTAAAATCCTCTTATTTCTCTACTAGTGTAAAAGCCCGTGTGCACGGGCCGTGGAACAGTGAGGTAACGGCAGTACGCAGATAAGGACCGGCCTCTTAACCCTTTGAGTGCCAGAGGTTAACATTCCTGGGACCTGCTCTGCGTACTGCCGTTACCTCACTGCTCCACACATTGCAGTCATGCTCAGTAGAGGCTGGCAGAATGCGGGCAGTCTGTACTGGGCATGACTGCATTGTGACAAACTTTCTGGCCTTTTATTATATAGGATATCGCTACTTTGGCTCTGCTGAAGAGCTTGCATCGGGACCAGGTTCTGCTTCTGTCACCTTGAGCACTGACGTCTCTGAAAGGGGCAGGAGGGGGCCGTGGAACAGTGAGGTAACGGCAGTACGCAGATGAGGACCGGCCTCTTAACCCTTTGAGTGCCAGAGGTTAACATTCCTGGGACCTGCTCTGCGTACTGCCGTTACCTCACTGCTCCACACATTGCAGTCATGCTCAGTAGAGGCTGGCAGAATGCGGGCAGTCTGTACTGGGCATGACTGCATTGTGACAAACTTTCTGGCCTTTTATTATATAGGATATCGCTACTTTGGCTCTGCTGAAGAGCTTGCATCGGGACCAGGTTCTGCTTCTGTCACCTTGAGCACTGACGTCTCTGAAAGGGGCAGGAGGGGGGACTTTAGATGCTTCAAATAGCTCAGACTATACATGTTTTGAGACATGGGACATGGCTCATTCTATTAATACTTTTTAATGTCTACAGAACCATTACTATCCCTTTAAGGGCCACATGGGTGTGCAACGCATTGCTATGCAACGCATTACACACCCCTCGAGCCGTAAAGGGACCCGACTCCTCCTGTCCTCTCCCTTTTAACCTTCTGTACCTCCACCTCCAATTCAGTTTTTAAGTGTCCAGCTACGTTGGAAGTCACTCCCTAGCTCACATATTCAGGGTCATATACACTGACATAGGAGCAAACTAACAGCAATATAGGGATTATAAACATTCCACAAATTCCCACTGTGAAGCAATGTGGCAGAGACCTCTCCAGCATTCAAGGGGTTAAAGGCTCCATTCGAATCCAATTGCTCCACTTTTCTTTTGCGCATAGGACCCAGAGAGTCAAAGGGCAATATGCACAACGTCAAAAGAGGAGTAATTCAGGGGCAACCCAACTGTATGTACCAAAGGGGAGAAATACAAACACCTATTGTTCTAAATGGGACTTTTAACCCCTTCAGTGCTACACAACTTTCCAACGTATAGCCTTGGAATACACTGGAGACCTAGCATTCAAGGGGTTAAAAGCACCATTTAAAGGAGTAGTAAACTCTTAAGTATGAAGATCTTTGTGCAATAGACCTTTTTATGTATAACTGGAGATGTTTCTTTCAGACGTGACATTTTTCTTATAGATGAAGTTGAAGATATTTTGCCGCCAGATGGCGCTGTTGCTATATCCATCTAATGGAAGATTGTGTCTGCCATACAAGACTTGTCACAGGCAGTAAAAGCAACAGCGTTGCCTGGCAGCAAAACCTCTTCAACTCAAATGCTTAAATAAATGAATGCAAGTTTGCTTTGTAAATCCTCTTGCCCGGAGCAGCTTCCAGCTGTAGAATTGTTTTGTTTTACTCGTAAGAAAAAGCCATACAGTTTAAATATTTTCACTGTAAGGGTTTACTGTCCCTTTAAATTAGTGGGAAATTTTTTGTCCCCTCTGCATTTGTTTTCTTTTCCCCAGAATTGCTCCAACTGTCTGCGCGTATATGATCACTGATTTATTTGTTTTGCAGATGCTGGCACTAGCGCTGCTAGACCGGATTGTCTCGGTGGACAAACAGCAACAGTGGCTGCTCTTTCTGTCCAATAGCGGCTACCTGAAGGTCCTCGTGGATAGCCTGGCGCAGGATGACGCAGTGCTACAGAGCCTGCTCACTCCTCAGCCTCCCCTACTGAAGGCTCTGTACATCTATGAGTCCAAAATGGTGAGACTGGTGTAACACAGCACTGTATTGTGAGCTGAATCACGATCTAATATCGAATACCCCTCTAGCACTCCGAGTCAAAACATTTTAACATCTCAAATTGTTTCTCTTGCATCCATTTGGACGACACAGGGACAGTGGGGGGTAAAGGTCCCCCAACTAGAAGGCAGGGCACTTTCTAGATTAAAGTAATCTGCTTCCTCCTACACTTTCCTTTTACAGCCCCCCCCCCCCCCAAACACACACCTTCTAGCGGTGGAGCGGAAAATCTGGCTGCACCTCACAATAGAACATTCATTACTCCTTTAAAGAGATAGTAATGTTTAACAAAAAGAGCAGCTCCAATTAATCTTCATAGTATTTAAGCCATAGAGAGTGTTATTTCAATACTGTCAGAGTTGTAGTACAAGAGTAATTGAATGATAAAGTATCCCCCTCCCGCCCCTTTTACCTAGTGTAAGACACCTCCCCTCAGATGTGGAATCTGGTCACATGACCAGACAGGTCACAACAAGGGACAATCTTCTTACTGTGATCATAAGGAAAACCCTGCCCCCCCTTGACAGGTTTTTCCTTATGATCACTGAAGATTGTCCCTCTCTGTGATCCATCCGGACAGTCCTGCTGCTCTGAGGTGAGCAGTGTTACATCAGTAAAAGGGGCGGGACGGGGATACTTTATCAGTCAATTACTCTTGTACTACAACTTTGAGAGTATTGAAAGAACACTGCCCACGGCCCAAATACTATGAGGATTAATTGGAGCTGATTTTATTATGAAACATTACTATCCTTTTAAATACAAATTCCTAAAAAGCTTTTAGCATCTTGAATGCTACCAAGGTCACCAACTCAAGGGGATAAATACTCGGGTTAGTAGAGGTGAACTGGTCTCATTACAGCAATGAGTACACTGGTAAATAAACCACTGCTGGGGATGATGGGAGTAGACGTACCGCTGTAAGGACTCTGGTTGTTTTCCTTTGTTATAGACTTACCTGTCTGTCTGTCTGTGTCTCTCTCCCCTCTTGCAGGCCTTCCTAACCCGAGTGGCTAAAAGCCCACAGGGAGCCCTGGAGTTGCTGAGGAGCGGGGTCATCGTTAGGCTGGCACAATGCCAGGTGTACGACATGCGCCCAGAGACCGATCCACATGGGTTAGTGCCATCTCCCTGTGTTTGACTGTATGATTCAAATGCAAGAGCTGAGGAGCAAACCATCTGCACTATAGGAGGCAATTAAAAATTCCCAATATCCCCATTGATATAAAATGGGCTTTTAACCCATTGAACGCTAGAGAGTTCTTCAACACAGATATAATTAAATGCGAGAGCACACCCGGCTCCGGGATAAATGATTATCAAATCGGCATAAGCACAAAATAGCTGCTAAAAATCTTCATTTATTATCCATATTAGACTTGATGTCTGTGATTGAGCTATATGCTTGAAACGCGTCAGATGGTTTAGTGTTAACCGACTTCGTGATGCTAATCACTAAATCCATGTCTATGTAATTTTGAATCATAAATAATAATTCGCTAGGATGTTTGTCGGAAGCCGTTATGCGCAGTAGAGACTGCCCGCGTCACGGCAGATACGGAGCGGGGAGCTCCGATTTCAGACTGGAGTCCTCTCCGCGCACCCCCTTATCAGCCGCGGCCCTTTCGGCCAGTCAGTACTGTGCATGACTGCAGCGTGGTATGGATAATAAATGAGAAAATTTTTAGCAGCTGTTTTGCGTGTATGCCGATTTGATGATGATTTATCATGGAGCCGGGTTTGTGCTCGCATTTAATTATATATTGGATTCGTGAGTTGCTGTGGAGGACTCCAGCGGATTCGGCACCCTGAAGCCAGTTTGGAACGTCTCAGTCTCGAGTGATTGTGGGGTAGAGAGAGAATCACAGTGGCGTGTAGCACTCTATCTCTCTGAAGTCTTCAACACAGAACCCACTCTAACATTCAAGTGGTTAATCCCCATTTTACTCAGTGGGGAATTGTACGTCCTTCCTACCAGTTTACTCAGTGGGGAATTGTACATCCTCCCTACCATTTCACTCAATGGGGAATTGTATGTCCTCCCTACCATTTTACTCAGTGGGGAATTGTACGTCCTCGCTACCATTTTACTCAATGGGGAATTGTATGTCCTCCCTACCATTTTACGCAATTGGGAATTATACGTCCTCCCTACCATTTTACTCAATGGGGAATTGTATGTCCTCCCTACCATTTTACTCAGTGGGGAATTGTACGTCCTCGCTACCATTTTACTCAATGGGGAATTGTACGTCCTCGCTACCATTTTACTACCTGACTGCGCAGGTGCGTAGACTACACTAACCTGGCTGTCGGTCTCCTAAGATAAAGGATTTCTTTATAATCGGATACATTTGAGAGGTAATACATATATTTTAAAGCTAATCACTACCTGCTTCATTATTGCAGGTGACTTTATAGCAGATGAAAGTTCCGCTTTAAATGAAAAATCCCCAATAATTAATTTGATCTTTTAACCCTTGAATGTTAGAGAGGTCAACAACGCATGCGTCAGAGCCCTCTCTAGCATTCAAGGGGTTAAAACACTCATTTAAATTAATGGAGATTTGTATTTTTCCCCACTTAATCCCTTAACGACCCTTGACGGTCATAGTACGTCATGGGTCGGTCTGAGTTAACGACCCATGACGTACTATGACCGTCATGGAATTCCGGGCTCCCCCCGCTGCAGCACGCCGTTCGGGGAGTCCGGAACCGGAATTTAAAAAAAAAAAAAAAAAAATGCAACGTGTCGGTCGTTAAGGGGTTAAGGTGGAGTTGGTTTGCTTCAAGCGAAACTTTAATCCGTTATTAAGTTGCGAGCAATAATTAAGCAGATAGCGACTAGCTTTATAATAGATATGTTACCTCTGAAATGTATCCGATTATAAAGAAATCCTTTATTGTAGGAGACCGGAAGCCAGACATCAGTGCAGACATCTTGTCTGTGCGCCTGCGCTCTCAGTCCTTCCGGTTACCATGTGTTACACTGCAGTGCTTCTCAATGGAGACCGGGACTGACAGCGCAAGCGCACAGACAAGTTGTCTGCACTGATGCCTGGCTTCCGGTCTCCTACAATAAAGGATTTCTTTATAATCGGAGACATTTGAGAGGTAACATATCTATTATAAAGCTAGTCGCTACCTGCTTAATTACTGCAGAGCGACTTTATAGTGGATGAAAGTTCCACTAGAAACCCTGTATGGCGGTTCGTGTACTCCACATTTGGACCTCTTTACATGTAACAGTTCATCACTAATTCAGTAGTAGTTACAAATGAAGCAGCGAGCAATTTGGGACTAGCTACTATATAGAATAGTAACAAAGATTTAAAGGGACAACTCTGCCTTATTTTCATTCTACATATTATGAAAGTCAAATGGCCCATAACTTTTATTGTTTGGTTTTCACTTTCACCCATTTTTTTATTTTTATTTACACATTTATGTGCCCAGCATTGAGCTGCCTGGTTCTGTTTTCTGAGAGTTCCCAGTCGTGGTCTGTGGACCAGGGATAGTGGTACAATGTTGCAGTCTCCTTACAGCACTGACTGATTTGTGTGTTGTGGACTTAGCTTTTCTACATTGTTTATTTTTTTTTCATTGTTACTCTCTCTGGTGTTACAGTCCCAGATGGAGATCTCTCTGGACGCACATTCAGAAAGCTCCCTGACCAGGGCCGGATTTAGAATTAGGCAGAGTAGGCATCTGCCTACAGGCGCACCCAACAGAGGGGCGCCTGTCACTGGGATCATGTGTGTGTTTTCTTTTTTTTAAATTATTATTAAATTTGCCTCCCCGCCCGGCGCCATGAAGACAGGTCTGTGCCTCCTCCTTCGGCACAGACCTGTAGCTGCTGCACTTCCTCATCGGGTTTTTAGTAATACAGAGCGCCGGGAGATGACATCATCATGACATCATCTCTCAGCGCTTTGCATTACTGAAGAGAAGACCGCACGGGAGCTCCAGCAGCTATGGGTCTGTGCAGAAGGAGGAGGCACAGACCTCTCTTGCCGCTGGACCACCAGGGAACAGGTAGGAAACAGACACTGGGGCAATGTGAGGGTAATATGGAAATTATGGGGTAATGTGAGGGCATAATTGAGCTGATTGGGGGCAATATGGAGGCGAAGGGGCAATTTGGAGATGATGGGGGAAATATGGAACTGATGGGGGCATTGTGAGGGCAATGTGGAGCTGATGGGGGCAATGTGAAGGCAATATGGTATATGGAGATGATGGGGCAATGTGAGAGCAATATGGTATATGGAGATGATGGGGGCAATGTGAGGGCGATATGGAGATGATGGTGGCAAGTTGGAGCTAATGGGGGGCAATGTGGCGATGATGGGGGGGCAACGTGGAGATTAGGAGCATTGTGGAGGTGTCCAGTGGAGATGGCCAATGGGGGGGGGGGGGGGGCGCTATAGATTTCTGTGCCTACAGGCTCCTGAGATATAAATCCGGCCCTGTCCCTGACAGGCACATAAGAGAAATAAATAGTAGAGGCAATTTGATATAATATTCTGCAAGTGCATAATATGTATAAAAGGAAAATAAGGTGCAACTGCCCCTTTAAAGAGAGACAACCTCCTTTTCTGATTTTGCGTAACCCTTTGAGTGCCAGAGGGGTACGCAACGCATTGCAGAGCAATGCGTTGCATACCTCTCTGGCACTCAAAGGGTTAATAGGTGAAATTGACTAATTATTTCATCTTCACTGTTTTTCAGATGCACTCTTCTATCCTTGACAGTGAGCTCCATGAGTTCCTATACCCAGGGAACTTTGTCAGGAACTTTGTTAGCGGGGATTGTGGTAGAGTGTAACACCTGTATGCTGTAGTGTGGAGGCAGGCTTTTCTGCAGCAGCGATACTGTTAAATTTTATCACTATCCCTAACTTCAGAGTCCTAGACAGAAGGCTGTCTGGAAATTAAAAATTGGGCTAAATGAAAAGTATCGGCTGTGTGGCTGTATATATTGTACATATTGTGCAAAAAGAGAAGTCCCTCTAAAGTTAGTGACTCGTGCGACAACAAAGACCCTCCCATAAAATACAAGCATGACCCTAGAGGACTATGTACCTAATATATCACAAGAAATAGAAACATAAAGAACATGCCTACAGGAGCCATATCTATCAGTGTGTAGATAAGCATTCACATAAGGTCTTTAATACCGACTGAGACATCATATGCATCTTTCTTATAAAGAAATGTCAATAACTAATTGCTGTTTGAGAAATGCACTCTTTCATTTTGTCAAACCCTGTTTTTAACCTCTTCCAGAGTGTATGGGATGAGAGAGACCCCTATGTTTATCCCAGCCCCGGTGGAAAGGTACAGACAAATCCTCTTGCCTGCCCTCCAGTTGTGCCAAGTGATCCTGACATCCAGCACAGCACATCACTTACAGGCAGCAGGACAGGTGAGCTTATCCCTTGTTCTACAGCAGTGGTTCTCAACCTGTGGGTCGGGACCCCTTTGGGGGGTCGAATGACTATTTGCCAGGGGTCGCCTAAAACCACCAGATATTTATATTTCGATTCATAACAGCAGCAACATTACAGAGATGAAGGAGCAACTAAAATAATTTTACTGTTAGGGGTCGCCACAACTTGGGAAATTTTATCAAAGGGTCATGGCATTAGAAAGGTTGAGAACCTCTGTTCTACAGGATGTACAGGAGAGATCCCAAACCCAACACACTGTCTAGAATGCACCACCTCCTGGCAATAGACTGTTCATCTATATTTACATTCACATCTAAGTGAATCTGGTTTGCTGTCAGGGGGTGTCTTCTGAAAACTCTGAGCCTCCTCAACCAACCACTGTTATCCACTGGTTTAGGTCCCCTGCCTCCTCCGCCTACAAAGTAAAAAGATAGACCTCATGGTGAGACTGATGCCCCCATCTACTGATCTTCTAGCCGATTCAGCTGGGAGATAAATAGAGGTGACGCAGGGGAGCAAGAGAGCTCCTCTGCTTCCATTCTACCCAGTGCCAGGTATGAGCAGGCGGGATCGGGAAACCCTCTCACTCAGTAAGAGATGCTTTCCCTCATTGCCGATCCCTCTCCTGCCCGGGTACTCTGTGTAGAATGGAAACGGGTGAGCTCTCCTGCGTCGCCTCTGTTTATCTCCCAGCCGAATTGGGTGGGAGATCAGTAGCTGGGGGGACATCAGGAGGGGTCCTGATACACCACCACGAGGTCAGACTTTTGATACAAGTTAACCCTTTCCGTGCCATGGAAGTAATGCGTTGGATACCTCTCTAGCACTCAGAGGGTTAAAAGAAGAACCAGTTTCACCTGTTAGTCTAATATAAACTCCTTGGACCTAATTTAGCAAGTTGGTGGCGTGAATGCTGTTTGGGGTGATGGGAGTTGCAGTCCCCAACAGCTGGAGGTCCACCAGTTGACTAACCCTGAATAGGAGTTCTTCTACTCTTAAAGGGCAACTGTCATAAATAGGTTTTGTACAGCATGAACCTCCAGTGTAAGCCCCAGGGTCCCTCAGACATGGACGATAAGGCCCATCAATTAAAATAAAACAAAGTGATTTGCTGCAAAACGTAATGCTCCTTACCTGACCGTCAGTGATATAGAAATGTAATGTTATGTTAATATGTAAACAGACTGGATAATCTCAGGTTATTCATGATGGTTATTTACCCTTTGAGTGCCAGAGAGGTGTAACCAGCACATTGCAATGCATTGGATACCTTTGTGGCACTCAGTGTTAGTACCGAATGATGTAAGAGCATTATCTGGCCCTTGGTACTTTGTTCTTTTCTCAGTCTGGCCCTTAAACTTTTGAGTGCCAGTGGGATATACAATGCGTTGCATACCCCTCTGGCGCTCAAAGGGTTAAGGTACTGTTTATATGCTCCTGTCATATATGATAAAGCTCTGTCTTTTACATGGCTGCTGTTATAATGTCTGTTTCTGTACCTGTAAATCGGATCTCTGACTCCATTCTTCTTCCTATTTGCCAGGTGTTACAGTTCCTGATCGCACATTCGGACACCATCCAGGCGATCCTCAGAAGCCAGGAGGGGAGTCTCGGCTCATTGCAGGAACTGGCCCTGCTCACGGGCATCATCAGCAAGGCTGCACTTCCAGGTGTGAGAGAGGAGGCAGTGGGAGTGTATACTATATCCCGGGCAGGTTAAAGGGATAGTAATACTTAAATATTACTAATCCCCATATTGTAGCCATTTTTAAAAAATTGTAATTGTCCCCAGTGTCATCTCTCAGACCTTTTATGGTTTGAGAGATAACCGCACGCAAAGTTCCCCCTTCGTCCCCCTTTCCTGAAGTCAGCGTTGTACTGACTGCAGGGATATCCGGTCTTGTTTTTTCATCAGGTGGCTCTGCAGCTGAGCCGAGATCGTGTTAGTAAAAAATAATTTCATTGAAACGGTCTTCTACGTGTACTTGCAAACCAAGCACATGCAGAAGACCGTTTCAGTGCAATAATTCTTTTTTACTAACGCAATCTCGGCTCAGCTGAAGAGCCGCCTGGCTGTCGTATGACAGACTTCCCCTGCAGTCAGTACAACGCTAACTTCAGGGAAGGGGGAGGGAGGGGGAACTTTGCGTTCGATTATCTCTCAAACCATAAAGGAATGAGAGATGAACCTGGGGACAATTCGGTTCTTTTTAAAATGGCTACAATATGGGGATTAGTAATATTTAAGTATTACTATCCCTTTAAAGCAAACAAGAATCATCCCTGTCCTGTGGGTGTCTGACTAGGCGGAGCTTACAGTGGCCAGTAATTAGCCCATTGTTCCTTCCTTTTCCCTATAAAGCAGCATGGGTTGCTCCCTTATGTTTGTCCCCATTCATGCAGGATTCCCACTGAGACCTGTACACAGTGACAGTCTCACTGAACTAACTTCAGCACCAGGCACATTGGGCCGTATACTTAAAACAACGTGGAATAATTCTGGGGCAAACGAACTGCCTCATAGGAGAGAAATTAACATTCTCATAGAAATATAGAATCTGACGGCAGATAACCATTCGCCCATCTAGTCACCCATTTTCCTACTGTAAAAACCTCAAACCTTATTTGGTCCTTGCTCTTGTCTTATGTTAAAGGGATAGTAATACTTAAAATGTAAAAAAAAATATGTTGTAGGGTTTATCCCCCTGAGTAAAACAAGAGTACTCCCACTGCTGAGAGGTGTTTTATTCAAAAGTTATTAATTTTCAAAGTTGAATTTTTTAGGTGCAATATCACAGTGGCCTGAAATTGTACAGTGGTGCTGTTGCTACACGATCCTATGGACAACTCTGGTCAGTTGACCATAAATCTCCATAGGATGGTGTAGCAACAGCGCCACTGTACAATTTCAGGCCACTGTGATATTGCACCTAAAAAATTCAACTTTGAAAATTAATAACTTTTGAATGAAAGACCTCTCAGCAGCGGGAGTACTCTTGTTTTACTCAGGGGGATAAACCCTACAACATATTTTTTTTTACATTTTAAGTATTACTATCCCTTTAACGACTGCCTTATGCCTATGCCATGCATGCTTACATCCCCTCACTGTATTAACCTCTACCACTTCTGCTTGTAGGCTATTCCACTTATCTACTACCCTCTCAGTGAACTAAAACTTTCTTACATTACATCGAAACCTGTGCCCCTCTAGTTTTAGACTATGGCCTCTTGTCCTAACATTTTTACTCCTGTGAAATGTACTTCCCTCCTGCATTTTGTTGAATCCCTTCATGTATGTGAATGTGTCTATCATATCCCCTCTCTCTCTTCTCTCCTCCAAGCTATACATGTTCAGATCCTTTAGTCTATCCTGATATTTCTTTTCCTGTAAACCAGTCACCATTTTAATAGCCCTTCTCATGGACTTAAAGGAAGCTTTTTAACCCCTCGGATGTTAGATATCTCCAATGCATTGTGCATCTCTAGCATTCAAGGAGGCTAAAATCTCCATTTAAATCCATGGGAATTTCTGGAACTGTCCCTTATGGTGCAGCTGATTTGCTTGCTGTAATGTATTTGACTTCTGAGCTGTGACCTTTGCACTTTGCAGGTGTCCTTGGGGAGTTGGACATCAATGAAGGGTCAATGATGGAGCTGCAGGGACACATCGGGCGCTTCCAGGTAATACGTCATTATCCGATGTAACGGGTAGAGGCGCGGACGTTGCTTCACATCTATTCACCGAATTGTTCCTAACACGGACTTTGCACTCAGTGAGCCGAATTAAGACTAAAGATGTACAATTCTGGAGTAAACCATCTGCACCGTGGGGCAGAAATGGAAATTACACATGCTTTAAATTGGGCTTCTGAACTTTGAAGGTGTTCCTAACATGTTGTTTTGTAATGTATCAGAGACCTCTCTAATATTTAAGGGCTTAAAAGCCTAATTTATATGGATGGATTTCTAGTCAATGTCTTTGTCCCCTCTGATGCCGTTTGTTTGCATATCTTTAGTTTGATGATCGTGGCCCATTCTGCCTGTGTGTCTGATGATTAACTCTTCTGTCAGCGGTACCAACGGACCCGGCGCTGCAGGACACTTCCATTCTCACTTGTGTTTCTGCCTTCACAGAACACAGGATGATTGACCCTTTGAATGCCAAGCAGTTCACAACACATTGTGAAACAATGCTTGTCGGACCCCTCTGACACTCAAAGGGTTAAATATTATCTTAATGGGAGGTCCTCTGTTAACTAATTGATGATGTAGCCCAGTGACTGCAAAACACAAACCAAGAGGGTCATTAGTGCACCCAACGTAATTAACCCCTTGTGAACAAGGGATGTGCACAGTGTATAGCTAAGCATTGCCTTGTACGCATACGCCTGGTCCTCAAGGGTTAACATCGCCATAGATTTCATTAAATTATATATTTTTGTATAAGGTTATTTAAAAAAAAAATACAGCTCACTACATGAAGAAGTTGGACCTCTGTGATATCAACAAATTGTCCTTTATTCTTCAATTATCCTGCATCCTATTTGGGATCATGGGGACTGTGGGGGTTAACCCTTTAAGAACCAGGGAGGTATCCAACGCATAGTGAAATGCATTGGATACCTCTGCTACCGAAAGGGTTAAAGGGCCACGAACATGTCCTATTAATAACATCCCTCATGCGTTAATCTGAGCAGAATTTCCTCATGGCCTTTATGAATCAGTGCTGTGCGGACTGGTTCTCCAAACTGAACGTTTTAATAGCACTGAATGTCGTGTTTACATGGAGGCAGACATGACTGACTGATTGCTGCAGGATTCCATTGATTACAGCCTACACTTACTAGCAGTACTTATATGGGAGGAGTTTGGGGTCCTGGATTCATGATATTCATTACTTATTAAACATTAATTTGGGGGATCCAATCCAAGCAGAAATTATTTGTAATGGTCATTAGTATTTTCTCCCCAGGAAAAATTAAGTGGTGGTTATAATTAGATGGTGGTAATTTTCCTTTAAGGTTCCTTCATAAGGAGGCAGAGCATGCAAGGAGACACATTGTCTTATCCCATTAGGTACCTGTCACCATTCATTTGTTTATATTAGGGCTGGATCTCTCTGTAAATGCAGTTACCATAGAGCAAGGACCAGGCCTTTCCCTTCCCTGCGTTCCCTGCAAGGACCAGGCCTTTCCCTTCCTGCTATAGATATGGGAAGGGCTGGATCTGTGTTCCCTGCAAGGACCAGGCCTTTCCCTTCCCGCTATAGATATGGGAAGGGCTGGATCTGTGTTCCCTGCAAGGACCAGGCCTTTCCCTTCCCTGCTATAGATATGGGAAGAGCTGGATCTGTGTTCCCTGCAAGGACCAGGCCTTTCCCTTCCCGCTATAGATATGGGAAGGGCTGGATCTGTGTTCCCTGCAAGGACCAGGCCTTTCCCTTCCCTGCGTTCCCTGCAAGGACCAGGCCTTTCCCTTCCTGCTATAGATATGGGAAGAGCTCGATCTGTGTTCCCTACAAGGACCGGGCCTTTCCCTTCCCGCTATAGATATGGGAAGGGCTGGATCTGTGTTCCCTGCAAGGACCAGGCCTTTCCCTTCCTGCTATAGATATGGGAAGAGCTGGATCTGTGTTCCCTGCAAGGACCAGGCCTTTCCCTTCCTGCTATAGATATGGGAAGAGCTGGATCTGTGTTCCCTGCAAGGACCAGGCCTTTCCCTTCCTGCTATAGATATGGGAAGAGCTGGATCTGTGTTCCCTGCAAGGACCAGGCCTTTTCCTTCCTGCTATAGATATGGGAAGAGCTGGATCTGTGTTCCCTACAAGGACCAGGCCTTTCCCTTCCCTACTATAGATATGGGAAGAGCTGGATCTGTGTTCCCTGCAAGGACCAGGCCTTTCCCTTCCTGCTATAGATATGGGAAGAGCTGGATCTGTGTTCCCTGCAAGGACCAGGCCTTTCCCTTCCCGCTATAGATATGGGAAGAGCTGGATCTGTGTTCCCTGCAAGGACCAGGCCTTTCCCTTCCCGCTATAGATATGGGAAGAGCTGGATCTGTTCCCTGCAAGGACCAGGCCTTTCCCTTCCTGCTATAGATATGGGAAGAGCTGGATCTGTGTTCCCTGCAAGGACCAGGCCTTTCCCTTCCCTGCTATAGATATGGGAAGAGCTGGATCTGTTCCCTGCAAGGACCAGGCCTTTCCCTTCCTGCTATAGATATGGGAAGGGCTGGATCTGTGTTCCCTGCAAGGACCAGGCCTTTCCCTTCCCGCTATAGATATGGGAAGAGCTGGATCTGTGTTCCCTGCAAGGACCAGGCCTTTCCCTTCCTGCTATAGATATGGGAAGGGCTGGATCTGTGTTCCCTGCAAGGACCAGGCCTTTCCCTTCCTGCTATAGATATGGGAAGAGCTGGATCTGTGTTCCCTGCAAGGACCAGGCCTTTCCCTTCCTGCTATAGATATGGGAAGAGCTGGATCTGTGTTCCCTGCAAGGACCAGGCCTTTCCCTTCCCTGCTATAGATATGAGAAGAGCTGGATCTGTTCCCTGCAAGGACCAGGCCTTTCCCTTCCTGCTATAGATATGGGAAGAGCTGGATCTGTGTTCCTTGCAAGGACCAGGCCTTTCCCTTCCTGCTATAGATATGGGAAGAGCTGGATCTGTGTTCCCTACAAGGACCAGGCCTTTCCCTTCCTGCTATAGATATGGGAAGAGCAGGATCTGTGTTCCCTGCAAGGACCAGGCCTTTCCCTTCCTGCTATAGATATGGGAAGAGCTGGGTCTGTGTTCCCTACAAGGACCAGGCCTTTCCCTTCCTGCTATAGATATGGGAAGAGCTGGATCTGTGTTCCCTGCAAGGACCAGGCCTTTCCCTTCCTGCTATAGATATGGGAAGAGCTGGACCTGTGTTCCCTGCAAGGACCAGGCCTTTCCCTTCCTGCTATAGATATGGGAAGAGCTGGATCTGTGTTCCCTGCAAGGACCAGGCCTTTCCCTTCCCTGCTATAGATATGGGAAGAGCTGGATCTGTGTTCCCTGCAAGGACCAGGCCTTTCCCTTCCCTGCTATAGATATGGGAAGAGCTGGATCTGTGTTCCCTGCAAGGACCAGGCCTTTCCCTTCCTGCTATAGATATGGGAAGAGCTGGATCTGTGTTCCCTACAAGGACCAGGCCTTTCCCGTCCTGCTATAGATATGGGAAGAGCTGGATCTTTGTTCCCTGCAAGGACCAGGCCTTTCCCTTCCTGCTATAGATATGGAAAGAGCTGGATCTGTGTTCCCTACAAGGACCAGGCCATTCCCTTCCCTGCGTTCCCTGCAAGGACCAGGCCTTTCCCTTCCCTGCTATAGATATGAGAAGAGCTGGATCTGTTCCCTACAAGGACCAGACCTTTCCCTTCCTGCTATAGATATGGGAAGAGCTGGACCTGTGTTCCCTGCAAGGACCAGGCCATTCCCTTCCCTGCGTTCCCTGCAAGGACCAGGCCTTTCCCTTCCCTGCTATAGATATGAGAAGAGCTGGATCTGTTCCCTACAAGGACCAGACCTTTCCCTTCCTGCTATAGATATGGGAAGAGCTGGACCTGTGTTCCCTGCAAGGACCAGGCCTTTCGCTTCCTGCTATAGATATGGGAAGAGCTGGATCTGTGTTCCCTACAAGGACCAGGCCTTTCCCTTTCCTGCTATAGATATGGGAAGAGCTGGACCTGTGTTCCCTGCAAGGACCAGGCCTTTCCCTTCCTGCTATAGATATGGGAAGAGCTGGATCTGTGTTCCCTGCAAGGACTAGGCCTTTCCCTTCCTGCTATAGATATGGGAAGAGCTGGATCTGTGTTCCCTGCAAGGACTAGGCCTTTCCCTTCCTGCTATAGATATGGGAAGAGCTGGATCTGTGTTCCCTACAAGGACCAGGCCTTTCCCTTTCCTGCTATAGATATGGGAAGAGCTGGACCTGTGTTCCCTGCAAGGACCCGGCCTTTCCCTTCCTGCTATAGATATGGGAAGAGCTGGACCTGTGTTCCCTGCAAGGACCAGGCCTTTCCCTTCCTGCTATAGATATGAGAAGAGCTGGATCTGTGTTCCCTGCAAGGACCAGGCCTTTCCCTTCCTGCTATAGATATGGGAAGAGCTGGATCTGTGTTTCCTGCAAGGACCAGGCCTTTCCCTTCCTGCTATAGATATGGGAAGAGCTGGATCTGTGTTTCCTGCAAGGACCCTGCCTTTCCCTTCCTGCTATAGATATGGGAAGAGCTGGATCTGTGTTCCCTGCAAGGACCAGGCCTTTCCCTTCCTGCTATAGATATGGGAAGAGCTGGATCTGTGTTCCCTGCAAGGACCAGGCCTTTCCCTTCCTGCTATAGATATGGGAAGAGCTGGATCTGTGTTTCCTGCAAGGACCAGGCCTTTCCCTTCCTGCTATAGATATGGGAAGAGCTGGATCTGTGTTTCCTGCAAGGACCAGGCCTTTCCCTTCCTGCTATAGATATGGGAAGAGCTGGATCTGTGTTCCCTACAAGGACCAGGCCTTTCCCTTCCTGCTATAGATATGGGAAGAGCTGGATCTGTGTTCCCTGCAAGGACCAGGCCTTTCCCTTCCTGCTATAGATATGGGAAGAGCTGGATCTGTGTTCCCTGCAAGGACCAGGCCTTTCCCTTCCTGCTATAGATATGGGAAGAGCTGGATCTGTGTTCCCTGCAAGGACCAGGCCTTTCCCTTCCTGCTATAGATATGGGAAGAGCAGGATCTGTGTTCCCTACAAGGACCAGGCCTTTCCCTTCCCTGCTATAGATATGGGAAGAGCTGGATCTGTGTTCCCTACAAGGACCAGGCCTTTCCCTTCCTGCTATAGATATGGGAAGAGCTGGATCTGTTCCCTGCAAGGACCAGGCCTTTCCCTTCCTGCTATAGATGTGGGAAGAGCTGGACCTGTGTTCCCTGCAAGGACCAGGCCTTTCCCTTCCCTGCTATAGATATGGGAAGAGCTGGATCTGTGTTCCCTGCAAGGACCAGGCCTTTCCCTTCCTGCTATAGATATGGGAAGAGCAGGATCTGTGTTCCCTGCAAGGACCAGGCCTTTCCCTTCCTGCTATAGATATGGGAAGAGCTGGACCTGTGTTCCCTGCAAGGACCAGGCCTTTCCCTTCCTGCTATAGATAAGGGAAGAACTGGATCTGTGTTCCCTACAAGGACCAGGCCTTTCCCTTCCCTGCAAGGACCAGGCCTTTCCCTTCCCTGCAAGGACCAGGCCTTTCCCTTCCCTGCAAGGACCAGGCCTTTCCCTTCCCTGCAAGGACCAGGCCTTTCCCTTCCTGCTATAGATATGGGAAGAGCTGGATCTGTGTTCCCTACAAGGACCAGGCCTTTCCCTTCCCTGCAAGGACCAGGCCTTTCCCTTCCCTGCAAGGACCAGGCCTTTCCCTTCCCGCTATAGATATGGGAAGAGCTGGACCTGTGTTCCCTACAAGGACCAGGCCTTTCCCTTCCCGCTATAGATATGTGAAGAGCTGGATCTGTGTTCCCTGCAAGGACCAGGCCTTTCCCTTCCTGCTATAGATATGGGAAGAGCTGGACCTGTGTTCCCTACAAGGACCAGGCCTTTCCCTTCCCGCTATAGATATGGGAAGGGCTGGATCTGTGTTCCCTGCAAGGAACAGGCCTTTCCCTTCCTGCTATAGATATGGGAAGGGCTGGATCTGTGTTCCCTGCAAGGACCAGGCCTTTCCCTTCCTGCTATAGATATGGGAAGAGCTGGATCTGTGTTCCCTACAAGGACCAGGCCTTTCCCTTCCTGCTATAGATATGGGAAGAACTGGACCTGTGTTCCCTGCAAGGACCAGGCCTTTCCCTTCCTGCTATAGATATGGGAAGAGCTGGATCTGTGTTCCCTGCAAGGACCAGGCCTTTCCCTTCCTGCTATAGATATGGGAAGAGCTGGACCTGTGTTCCCTGCAAGAACCAGGCCTTTCCCTTCCTGCTATAGATATGGGAAGAGCTGGACCTGTGTTCCCTGCAAGGACCAGGCCTTTCCCTTCCTGCTATAGATATGGGAAGGGCTGGATCTGTGTTCCCTGCAAGGACCAGGCCTTTCCCTTCCCGCTATAGATATGGGAAGAGCTGGACCTGTGTTCCCTGCAAGGACCAGGCCTTTCCCTTCCTGCTATAGATAAGGGAAGAACTGGATCTGTGTTCCCTACAAGGACCAGGCCTTTCCCTTCCCTGCAAGGACCAGGCCTTTCCCTTCCTGCTATAGATATGGGAAGAGCTGGACCTGTGTTCCCTACAAGGACCAGGCCTTTCCCTTCCCGCTATAGATATGGGAAGAGCTGGACCTGTGTTCCCTGCAAGGACCAGGCCTTTCCCTTCCTGCTATAGATATGGGAAGAGCTGGATCTGTTCCCTGCAAGGACCAGGCCTTTCCCTTCCTGCTATAGATGTGGGAAGAGCTGGACCTGTGTTCCCTGCAAGGACCAGGCCTTTCCCTTCCCTGCTATAGATATGGGAATAGCTGGATCTGTGTTCCCTGCAAGGACCAGGCCTTTCCCTTCCTGCTATAGATATGGGAAGAGCTGGATCTGTGTTCCCTGCAAGGACCAGGCCTTTCCCTTCCTGCTATAGATATGGGAAGAGCAGGATCTGTGTTCCCTGCAAGGACCAGGCCTTTCCCTTCCTGCTATAGATATGGGAAGAGCTGGACCTGTGTTCCCTGCAAGGACCAGGCCTTTCCCTTCCTGCTATAGATAAGGGAAGAACTGGATCTGTGTTCCCTACAAGGACCAGGCCTTTCCCTTCCCTGCAAGGACCAGGCCTTTCCCTTCCCTGCAAGGACCAGGCCTTTCCCTTCCCTGCAAGGACCAGGCCTTTCCCTTCCCTGCAAGGACCAGGCCTTTCCCTTCCCTGCAAGGACCAGGCCTTTCCCTTCCTGCTATAGATATGGGAAGAGCTGGATCTGTGTTCCCTACAAGGACCAGGCCTTTCCCTTCCCTGCAAGGACCAGGCCTTTCCCTTCCCGCTATAGATATGGGAAGAGCTGGACCTGTGTTCCCTACAAGGACCAGGCCTTTCCCTTCCCGCTATAGATATGTGAAGAGCTGGATCTGTGTTCCCTGCAAGGACCAGGCCTTTCCCTTCCTGCTATAGATATGGGAAGAGCTGGACCTGTGTTCCCTACAAGGACCAGGCCTTTCCCTTCCCGCTATAGATATGGGAAGAGCTGGATCTGTATTCCCTGCAAGGAACAGGCCTTTCCCTTCCTGCTATAGATATGGGAAGGGCTGGATCTGTGTTCCCTGCAAGGACCAGGCCTTTCCCTTCCTGCTATAGATATGGGAAGAGCTGGATCTGTGTTCCCTACAAGGACCAGGCCTTTCCCTTCCTGCTATAGATATGGGAAGAGCTGGATCTGTGTTCCCTACAAGGACCAGGCTTTTCCCTTTCCTGTTATAGATATGGGAAGAGCTGGATCTGTGTTCCCTGCAAGGACCAGGCCTTTCCCTTCCTGCTATAGATATGGGAAGAACTGGACCTGTGTTCCCTGCAAGGACCAGGCCTTTCCCTTCCTGCTATAGATATGGGAAGGGCTGGATCTGTGTTCCCTGCAAGGACCAGGCCTTTCCCTTCCTGCTATAGATATGGGAAGAGCTGGATCTGTGTTCCCTACAAGGACCAGGCCTTTCCCTTCCTGCTATAGATATGGGAAGAACTGGACCTGTGTTCCCTGCAAGGACCAGGCCTTTCCCTTCCTGCTATAGATATGGGAAGAGCTGGATCTGTGTTCCCTGCAAGGACCAGGCCTTTCCCTTCCTGCTATAGATATGGGAAGAGCTGGACCTGTGTTCCCTGCAAGAACCAGGCCTTTCCCTTCCTGCTATAGATATGGGAAGAGCTGGACCTGTGTTCCCTGCAAGGACCAGGCCTTTCCCTTCCTGCTATAGATATGGGAAGGGCTGGATCTGTGTTCCCTGCAAGGACCAGGCCTTTCCCTTCCCGCTATAGATATGGGAAGAGCTGGACCTGTGTTCCCTGCAAGGACCAGGCCTTTCCCTTCCTGCTATAGATAAGGGAAGAACTGGATCTGTGTTCCCTACAAGGACCAGGCCTTTCCCTTCCCTGCAAGGACCAGGCCTTTCCCTTCCTGCTATAGATATGGGAAGAGCTGGACCTGTGTTCCCTACAAGGACCAGGCCTTTCCCTTCCCGCTATAGATATGGGAAGAGCTGGACCTGTGTTCCCTGCAAGGACCAGGCCTTTCCCTTCCTGCTATAGATAAGGGAAGAACTGGATCTGTGTTCCCTACAAGGACCAGGCCTTTCCCTTCCCTGCAAGGACCAGGCCTTTCCCTTCCCTGCAAGGACCAGGCCTTTCCCTTCCTGCTATAGATATGGGAAGAGCTGGATCTGTGTTCCCTGCAAGGACCAGGCCTTTCCCTTCCTGCTATAGATATGGGAAGAGCTGGATCTGTGTTCCCTACAAGGACCAGGCCTTTCCCTTCCTGCTATAGATATGGGAAGAGCTGGATCTGTGTTCCCTGCAAGGACCAGGCCTTTCCCTTCCTGCTATAAATATGGGAAGAGCTGGATCTGTGTTCCCTGCAAGGACCAGGCCTTTCCCTTCCCTGCAAGGACCAGGCCTTTCCCTTCCTGCTATAGATATGGGAAGAGCTGGATCTGTGTTCCCTGCAAGGACCAGGCCTTTCCCTTCCCGCTATAGATATGGGAAGAGCTGGATCTGTTCCCTGCAAGGACCAGGCCTTTCCCTTCCCGCTATAGATATGGGAAGAGCTGGACCTGTGTTCCCTGCAAGGACCAGGCCTTTCCCTTCCTGCTATAGATATGGGAAGAGCTGGATCTGTGTTCCCTGCAAGGACCAGGCCTTTCCCTTCCCGCTATAGATATGGGATGAGCTGGATCTGTGTTCCCTGCAAGGACCAGGCCTTTCCCTTCCTGCTATAGATATGGGAAGAGCTGGATCTGTGTTCCCTGCAAGGACCAGGCCTTTCCCTTCCCGCTATAGATATGGGAAGAGCAGGATCTGTATTCCCTACAAGGACCAGGCCTTTCCCTTCCCGCGATAGATATGGGAAGAGCTGGACCTGTGTTCCCTGCAAGGACCAGGCCTTTCCCTTCCCGCTATAGATATGGGAAGAGCTGGACCTGTGTTCCCTGCAAGGACCAGGCCTTTCCCTTCCTGCTATAGATATGGGAAGAGCTGGATCTGTGTTCCCTGCAAGGACCAGGCCTTTCCCTTCCTGCTATAGATATGGGAAGAGCTGGACCTGTGTTCCCTGCAAGGACCAGGCCTTTCCCTTCCTGCTATAGATATGGGAAGAGCTGGATCTGTGTTCCCTGCAAGGATCAGGCCTTTCCCTTCCCTGCAAGGACCAGGCCTTTCCCTTCCTGCTATAGATATGGGAAGAGCTGGATCTGTGTTCCCTGCAAGGAACAGGCCTTTCCCTTCCTGCTATAGATATGGGAAGAGCTGGATCTGTGTTCCCTGCAAGGACCAGGCCTTTCCCTTCCTGCTATAGATATGGGAAGAGCTGGACCTGTGTTCCCTGCAAGGATCAGGCCTTTCCCTTCCCTGCAAGGACCAGGCCTTTCCCTTCCCGCTATAGATATGGGAAGAGCTGGATCTGTGTTCCCTGCAAGGACCAGGCCTTTCCCTTCCTGCTATAGATATGGGAAGAGCTGGATCTGTGTTTCCTGCAAGGACCAGGCCTTTCCCTTCTTACTATAGATATGGGAAGAGCTGGATCTCTGTTCCCTGCAAGGACCAGGCCTTTCCCTTCCCGCTATAGATATGGGAAGAGCTTTATCACGTGCTGAGAACAGTGCCACGTCCCCCAGATCTGCCATGGACAGTTGCTAACTGCATGTACTTTATCCTCCCATTTATTGCACCCCTGCAGCGCCAGTGCCTGGGATTGTTAAACCGATTCGGTGGGTCGGACAGACATCGTCAACTCAATCTGCAAGACGACGGGTCTCCGCTGGACAGAGTGAGCAAGAAAGAGGACATGGAGTTGGCCATGCAGCAGGTGAGTTTAGGGGATGGGTTTCTACAGGCCCCAAGCTCTGGTACAGGATGATTTTATGAACAAGTGCCTCTTGTTTAGGGGTCAGACATTTTTTAGTATGAATAAACGTATTGTATGGATTTTTATGTCTTGTAAAACAAGCTAGTACCACTGCTGGCAATTGCTTTATTTAGACAGTATAAATGTTCAAATTGTTTCACTTGTAATAACTTTTCACAGCAGTGGGAGTACAGTTGTTTTAACGGGAAATTCCCGACAATACGTGTATATTCATAATGAAGGGTTACTACTTCTATAACCTTTGAGAACCAGGGGTGTGCAGTGCTATTCTTTGCGCACTGCTCTTGTCCGTAAAGGGTTAATGAAAGTCTTACTGCAGCAGGAGTCGTTTTTATAGCGATATGCGATTAGCGATCAGAATGTAAATCTCGTCAGGTTTCTGCTTCCCTGCTAAATACTCATGAGCAGCACTGGGGCAAAGCATGTGCCCTTTGGGATTTGTTATCCTGCTTTGCTCTGCAGGGCATGATTTTCTGTCTGCTGCTTTAACCACTTAAATACCAGAGGTCCTGGCAAGTGCACTTCTAAGGACCGCTTTGAACGTCATCAGCTCGCTGACACACATGACAGATGTGTACTGGTGCGCCAAACAGGGGTATGAGAGAGACAGCTCCGGTCTTGCATCAGATAATTTGAGACCCAACCAGTGCGTAGATCACTCCCGCAGAATCGCTGTAAGCACAATATACTTGACATGCCAGGACTGTCACTGGTCCTTCAAAAAAAAGAAACGGTGACGGTCCTGACACATCACCAGCCGTTAAACGGCTAAGAACTACAAATCCCAAACAAATTAAATGGTATTTCTGAAACTTGTTGCTGCGTTTTGAAATTAAGCAGATTGTGTGTGTAAGAGCGAGCATGACGGAGACAGTGATGGAGTATTGCCAGTCTCTCATGTCTGTGGTCTCTCTCCTTGCCTTGCTCTATAGATCTGTTGCAATGTGATGGAGTATTGCCAGTCTCTCATGTCTGTGCGCTCTCTCCTTGCCTTGCTCTATAGATCTGCTGTGATGTGATGGAGTATTGCCTGTCTCTCATGTGTGTTCTGTCTCTCCTTGCCTTGCTCTATAGATCTGTTGCAATGTGATGGAGTATTGCCAGTCTCTCATGTTTGTGCGCTCTCTCCTTGCCTTGCTCTATAGATCTGTTGAAATGTGATGGAGTATTGCCTGTCTCATGTGTGTTCTGTCTCTCCTTGCCTTGCTCTATAGATCTGTTGCAATGTGATGGAGTATTGTCAGTCTCATGTTTGTGCTCTCTCTCCCTCTCCTTGCTCTATAGATCTGTTGCAATGTGATGGAGTATTGCCAGTCTCTCATGCTCCAGAGCTCTCCGTCCTTCCAGCAAACCGTGTGTCTGTTCACCCCCAGTCTGACTGAGAGCACCAGCAGGGACGGACCTCGGCAAGGTAAGGTCCTGTCTCTCTAGATGTGAGTGAATGTACAGGTGAGGTAACCCCCAATTACCTTACTGTAACCAGAAAATCCTAATTGCCTCTATAAATTGTGCCTTTTGTTCAGTCAGTCCTGTGTGTCATGTCTATAACAGGACACCGACTCCTCCAACTGAACGCTAATCTTAACCCTCTGTGCAGCGCTTTGCTTCTCAATGCTTTGTGCACATTTCAGAACCTTAAACACTTAAGTAGACGCATGCCCTCTGCCTGCCTAGGGATTGCAAACATTGCCAGCAACTGTCATGTCAGTCTCCATGTACCTGGCATCCAGGACTGACTGGGCAAAATTAATGGGGACATTAGTATTTTCTGTCATGGGGACATTAGCACTTTTCAGAAAAAGCCCAAGTATAGATGGATAGCGATACAGAGAGAGAGAGATGGATAGAGGGAGAATTAATTCATAGAGGCTGTTGGGGATTCTCAGTGTTTGCCCCAGACACGCTAAAAGGTCTTGTTTTTCCCAGGATACCCTGTTTGATCACAGATTTGTAATTGGAGGATCAGTAATTTGTGATTAATCTACCTGTGATTAGTGAGTGATACTTTACAACTCAATAAGTTTGAACAGCTGGAATTTTTCAGAGTTTTCTGTCTTTGGTAGTGCAGCTCTGATCGAAGGATATGCTGTAGCGACAGTCTCTTCTACATGGTTTTATTGTCTTGTTTGCATTGTAGCACACTGTGATTTTACCCTTTGAGTGCCAGAGGGGTAGGCAGCTGTGCAATGCGTTGCCTACCCCTCTGGTACTCAAAGGGTTAAATATAAGAACTACATATAGACAATTAGACTTTACATAATATGCAACTGCAAAATATGTAAAGTCAAAATAAAGGGATATTATTCCTGTAGATTAGAGTGTGATGCTCAGAAGTAAAAGTAAAGTGCTTAAATACTACTTTAGTGAAAAAAATAGATACTCATGGAGCAGCCTCCCAGCAGAGTTGGAAGGTATTAACACTGCTGTTGACATAACTCCATTATGAGAACCTTGTAAAATTGTGCATTTTAACCCCGTCGGGACTAGAGGGGGGGGTACAACATGCGAAACAATGTGTTGCACACCCATTCGGGCCTCAAGGAATTAATCAGAAAAATGGGCAGACAGAATATGCCAGTTTGTCTTTAAAGAAGCAGAAAGTTGTTTTTGTTTTTGTTTTTTTGTTTTTTTTTGGGGGGGGTTGTTTTTTAATGAAAATATGTGTTTATAGAGCTTTTCCTGCTGAGTAAAACAAGGTCACTAGCACCACTGTCAGTGTATTTACTTCCTGATAGTTCTAACTGACAGGAAGTGACTCAGCAGTTTCTATCACATTCTCTGGAGAACTGTATGTCACTGACTTTCCTCGCCATTAGAATGTAACAGAATAACTAATTGGAATTCGACCACTAAGAGGGCATTGCTAATGTAAAAAAAATGATGAGTTTAAACTTTAATAACTCTGGAAATATGCACCTATCAGCATTAGGAGTACCCTTATTTTACTCGGTAGGCATAACCCTACAATATATATATTTTCATAAAAAAAAACTTCTCCTTCAACAGATCTTCTTAAAATGTGCTGTTTTGCTTCTCTCCCTGTCTAGTTTCTAGAACATATAATAAATATTTAACTATTCCTTTCCGCCCTTTTACTCAAAGATTCCCAAGTTTCCATCCTCCCCTCCTGGCGCTTGCCTGGCCTTGGCATTGTCTTGTACCTTCTGAAGCAGAGCGCCAACGACTTCTTTACCTACTATGACATCCACCGACAGAGCGTCAGCAAACTGCAAAACGTGGAGCAGCTCCCTCCGGATGAAATCAAAGAGGTACATGAGTCTCCGGCAATTACACCTTTCCTGGGTGCTTACGATCTAAGGTGTGATAAAAAAAAAACGTGATAAAGGTTACAGGTTTACTGGTAACTTTGGGTAGGCGATCAGCCCCTTTAAGTAGGCAGGAACAATTCTGAGAAGTGAATGCAGGGGTGGAGCCTACCTTCCTTCCTTGGCTGCAGCTAGCCAGCTAGATCCAGAAAGATTTGTTCCTTGGTGAAGACACAGGCAAGAGAACAGTTCTACTATAGTTTTAGCTTGTTTATTCTTTTTCTGTTAGATATGGGATACCAACATTAGGGGCGGATTACCATCACTGACAATTCCCATTACCCAAATGCGGATAGCTCAGTTTACCAGGCGCTTTTGTGGACCTGAGCCCTGGGGGGAAAATCTTGGCTGCAAGTTCTTTCCCCAGGAGTTGCCCACTGAAGCTTCTTCTTGATACGTGGTAATCTGAAGACAGAAGATCTGCAGGAAAGGTGAGCAACCCTTTGACTGCTGAGGTCCACATGTCCCACGTTGCCCCTCCGCACAGGGTTCTCCTTTGGAGTTCCTATAGCATACTTCTGCACTCATTGGGTTTATCTGTATGTCTGCTGGGTGTTTGGAGCAAGTTTCTGTGGTAACTTAACCCTTTGGTTGCTGGTCTAGCATCTTTTGGGGGGTTTTGAGCACTTTCCCTACTGAGTTCAGTGTTTATTGGGTCTTGTGACATGTTTTAGTGATGTTTGGTGCAAATTTACTTCACAGTTATAACTTCGCAAAAATTGTGTTCTGCGTCTTTAAGGCGTGCTTTTACCACATAGACGCCATTGAGCCATTCACTTCTATGGGACTTTATAGTTTGGGACATCTCTGCAGCCGCTCAACGTAGCGACTTCAGAGACTGCTCATTTTAATTGTCTGCCTTTGCTCTACTATCCGGTCAACGTTTAGTGTCTGTTGGGGGGTCTCAGGGTGGATTGGGTTACTTTTTCTGGGAAAACTACATTTCCCATGAGCGCTTGCATCACACGCTCGTTCTTGATTGGCTCCTTTTGCGGCAGCCATTTTGTGCTTTCCCTGAACGAGTACACTACGCTGGCCCTAGAATCTCCTCAGCAGATTAACCCTTCTCCTGCTAGATAAGTGTATTTTAGCGATTTCTGGGGTGAAATTTTAATCATACACACTGTATTTGGGTATTTCCTTATACCTTGAACGTTTTGACTCTGTGAGAATGTCTGTTTCTTTGGAGCTTGGGGCTAGGACTAAGACTGAGGACGCTGGGGTCTCTGTGTCCCCCTTAGCGCATTGATCCTCATGTCAATCAGGGTTGCCTAGAGAGTTATCAGGTTATTATGCTCAGCGTGTTCTGATGTCCCTGAGCATTCCCCAGGGATCTCCAGCCATGCATTAGAGCCAGTTTGGGTGCAAGAGTTCAAGGCTGCTACTAGAGACCTCCAGTATACATCTCAACTCTTTCCATCCCAGTTACAGGGGTCTTCCGCTCCTGGCAAACGCCTACTTCTGTCCGATCTTCCCTACTGAAACCGCAGGGAGTACCTGACGTATCAGATCCCGCTGAGGAACTGTTGGTGGATTCTGACGCTGAGGAATGTTCTGCAGTGGTCTCCTGTCAGGTCTTTGGGTACCTCCATTTGATGCTAACCCTGATCCTTCTGCTGAGGACCTGATCAGAGCCTTATTAAACACCCTGAACATTCCCTTGGTTCAAGAGGTTTCTTCGGACCCCTCTGATGTATTTCAGGAGCCCAAACGGCCCCATACTTGTTTTCCACCTCTCCCCACTCTGTACCGGCTAGTGTCTGATGAGTGGTAGTCTCCCGACAGAAGGCCTTCTGTCTCTGAGAAGTTTGCAAGCTTTACCCCATTTTATGATGTGGCACTAGCTCAGTGGGTTCATCCCCCCAAAGGTGGATGCCCCTGTTTCTAGGACTTCTAAGTCCACTGCTTTGCCAGCTGCTGATGCCTCTGCTCTTACAGACTGGACTGACGAGAAACTTGAGGCCTTCCTCAAGTCCATTTTTGCCACTGCGGGTACTTCCCTACGTCCAGCATTTGCTGCTGTCTGGGTAATGGGGCCAGTGCAGTTTGGACTGAACAAGCTCACACTTGCTGTTCGTCAGGGAGCTCCTACTCCTGATATGTCCCGGCTACTTGCTAACATTTCTGGAGCCCAGCATTAGATCTCTGTTGCTTGGTTTGATGCCAGCAGTTGGTGGCAAGGTTTTCCACCATGCCTGTGGTTGCCAGACGAGCTACTTGGCTCGAGATCTGGACTGCTGACATTGCTTTTCAGGAAGCATTGCTCTCCTTGCCCCTTCCGGGCACTTCTCTGTTTGGGCCAGATTTTAAGGATCTGAATAGTGAGGCCACAGGGGTAAGAGTACCTCCTGCCTATGGTTTCCAGGAAGCAGACACTTATCAAATGTAATCTGTTTTGTTCGTGCTTCCAGACTGAGACGCACCTGGTGAACTAGTCGGTTCCCTCAGCTCCACATTCTTCCTCCAAGCCCAAACCACAAGGGAAGCCTAAGTCCTCCTCAAAACCTAAGGCTTCCAAGCCTCCTTCGGCATGACTCACCGAACCCAGGTCCCCACTCGGCTGTGAGTGGCCATCTACGTCAGTAACACAGCATCTGGGAGGATTCAGTGGAGGACCCGTGGGTTTTGCAGGTCGTGATGGAAGGGTACAGAATCCCTTTTGCCTCTCTTCCTCCCTTTCGGTTTTTCCCCTGTCATACGCCCCAGGGTGTAGAGAAACGCCATCTGTTCAGTGGCGCTATCCAGGCCCTTCTGGACAAGGATGTTCTGGAACCTGTTCCAGTTCGAGACAAAGGTATGGGTTTTTACTCGAACCTCTTTGTGGTCTCCAAGAAGAATGGCAGCTGTCGTCCCAGTTTGGATTTGAAGGATCTCAATTTCTTTGTGATCTGGAGTCCCTAAGGATGGTGTTTGCTTCTATGTCCCCGGGGGAATTCCTTGTCTCTCTGGATCTTCAGGTCACGTATCTACTCAACGCCATTCATCCAGAGAGTCTGCAGTATTTCCGATGTGCCTGCGACAAAGGGCACTTTGTTTTCAGCTCTTCCCTTTGGTCTGACTACAGCTCCTCAAGTCTTCAACCGTGTCCTGGGAGCCTTAGTATCCGTCCTCCATCGGGACAGCATCAGAGGAGTTACTCCATATATGGACGATCTGCTGTCACAGTACCCAGGAATAAACCAGGAGTCAGTACGGTAAAGTAAAATAATCTTTTATTAGACAAATCACAGTAATGCACGTAAACCGATAACAGAGGGCGATCAAAGAGGCAAGCACTGTATCAGAAATAGCAGTCCGCCAATAGATCCACAACACTGTCCGAGACTAAGTTAGGAGTCTGATAGAGCCCCAGGTCCGCACTAGGATGGGTGTCTGTGGAGCTGGGACCAACACACGGAGGAAATAGACAGAGCCCCCTAGTCAGCACCAGAAAGGATAGTCAGACAAGCCGGGGTCATACACGGAGTGGGTAGTCAGCCAGAGCCACAGGTTTGCACCAGATAGGATATCCACTGAAGCGTTGGTATGCTGGATGCATAGGGGACAGAGCCCCAGGTCAACACCAGAGTGGGTAGTCAGACAAGCCAGGTCATACACAAAGCGGGTAGTCAGCCAGAGCCACAGGTTTGCACCAGAAAGGATGTCTAAGCCAAATCAGAACGCACAAGGAGAATGGTCAGACAGAGCCACAGGTCAACACCAGAATGGATGGACAGACAGGCCGGGTCATACACAGTTCAGGTAGTCAGCTAGAGCCACAGGTCTGCAGCAGATTGGGTGTCCACTACAAAATGGGAGCAGGCAAAAGAGTAGTCAGACAGAGCCACAGGTCAGCACCAGAATGGATGGTCAAACTAGCCAGGTCATACACAGAGCCCAAGGGAAACAGAACTGTATTGTACAGCAACGCAAGGGCAGCTGAGTCAGGACGCAGTCTGCCCTTTAAACCCCTCCTCAGGAAGTAGGTAGGAGGAGCAGCTCAGAGGGAGGAAGTAGGTAGGAGGAGAATACAGGAATCAAACACATAAAACAGGCCTGCTGCATGCTTGAAGCCTCGCGCCTGCAGATGACGCATGTAGCTTTGATGCATCCAACCATGCATAATTCCGGTGACATTCGTGCGGCATGGACGGCCGCTGACGCCGAAGCGTCATTTCGAGCGTCGCCTGAAGCGGCGGCTCTGGAACCAAGGTAATCTGTAACACCTGCTTCTGAAAGCCCCTTCTGCGGAACTTCTTCATCAGCAGGTTCAGGACTGCATTCATGCTCTCACCCATCATGGGTGGATCATCAACATGGACAAGTCAGATCTTGTCCCATCCCAGCGTCTGGTCTTCCTGGGCCTTCTCTTCGACACTCAGCAGAGCATGGTGTTTCTCACGGATGAGGTGGCTCACCAGATCTCCCACAGGGTTTCTGCTGTTCTGGCTCACGATCCAGTTCCAGCCAAAAAGCTGTGCTCTCTAGTGGGGAAGTTCATTTCCATCATAGAAGTGGTCCCGTTTGCCATGGCTCACTCCAGGGAACTCCAGAGGTTTGTGCTCCAGGCATGCAGTGGACAGCCGGACCTTATGAAGATGTCAGTGCCCCTCCCTCTTCATGTGGTACTGAATTTGTCGTGGTGGCTCAACCTTTCCAATCTGCTGAAGGGCAAGTCCTTCATGGTGTCTTTCTGGACCACGGTGACAATGGATGCCAGCCTCTCAGGCTGGGGAGCGGTCCTGGGTCGCCTGAGTGCTCAAGTTCGGTGGTCTCTGGAGGAGTCTCTGCTTCCCATCAACATGTTGGAGGTTCGCGCAATATTTCATGCCCTTCGCCATTGGACACCCCAGCTGGAAGAATGCCCAGTCCAGGTCCAGTCCGACAACGCCACGGCTGTGGCTTACATCAACAAGCAGGGGGGGACAAGGCTGTTTTGTCCTGGACAGAAGAACATATTCCTGCCATATCCGCAGTTCACATTCCTGACGTAGACAACGTCATGGCATACTTCATCAGTCGACACACGGTGGAGATCGGAGAGTGGGAACTGCACCCAGAGGTATTGACCCTCATTGCTCATCCATCGACCTGATGGCGACAAGACACAGCCGGAAGGTTCCAATGTTCTGCTCTCACTGGAGGGATCCTCTAGCTCTAGCGGTGGATGCCATGTCCATTCCTTAGTTATTTCCTCTGGCTTACATCTTTCCTCCCATCCCCATGTTGCTTAGGGTGATAAGGAAATTGATACTGGAGCGCTGTCCAGTCATTCTGAGTGCTCTGGTACTGGCTTCGGCAGGCTTGGTTTCCTGAGCTTTTGGACCTATAAGTGGCGGAGCCTTCCGGCTCCCTTGCCGTCCAGATCTTCTTCTACAGGGTACCTATGGAAGGAGGATCTCCATCATTCCTCCTTCTGCCCTGGCCATTCCTCTGACAAGGGGAAGGATCTCCACTTGTTAGCTGTGGTGTGTTGTCTCAGGTTTTGTGTGCATCGCACTGAGTTCATTCAGTGGTCTGACGCGCTGTTTGTCATTCCTGAGGGTCCCAGGGTAGGGAGACCTGCATCCAAGTGACCCGTGTGTCGTGGATTCAGTCCGCTGTTCGTAAGGTTCATGAACCGAGGAAGCAGCCTGTTTCCTTTCAGGTCACGACTCCTTCCACTAGCTCTATTTGGAGCATCTTGGGCTTCCAAGAACCAGCCCTTAGCTGATCGGTTGTGCAAGGCAGCCACTTGATCATCTGTGCACTCCTTTTCGAGGCACTACTGTGTTGCCGTGCTGGTGTCGGCTGGTGCCAGTTTTGGGAGACAGATACTGGAGGCAGTCTTGCCTGTCTAGGATCTTCTTTTCGGTTCTTCGGTGCTCCCTCACTTTTGAGCCCTGTTGGCTCTAGTTCAGTGTGCTGTGTAACAGTTCCTGGGGTGGTGTTACCCCTGTTCAGTGTCCGTTGACACTTCATTTGTTATTGTTGGGCCATTTCTCTTCTTATGGTTCATCTAATGGTGACTTTGGGGGCCTTGCGCCTGGTCCTTGCCTTACTTCCCGCCTCTGGGAAACTCAATGGTTGGACATCCCAAAGTTACCAGTAACCTGTATTGGACGAGAGAAAAGAGGATTTTAATCTTACCTGTTAAATCCTTTTCTCTTAGTCCATACTAGTCTCCCACCCTGTCAAGGGACCATGCTTGGCTCTCCTGTGGCAGAATGTGGGGGTCCTTCTGGGTCATGCTTACAGGAGTCTTCTTTCCCTTCTACTATCTAGTCAATAGTGTCTCAAATCTTACTGGAGCTGGTTGGCTAGCTGCGGCCAAGGAGGGAAGGTAGACTCCACCCCTGCATACAATTCTAGAATTGTTCCTGCCTGCAATTAAGGGGCAGATCACCTACCCAAAGTTACCAGTAACCTGTATGGACTAAGAGAAAAGGATTTAACAGGTAAGACTAAAATCCTCTTATCACACCTTAGTACATCTCCTCCTGTATTTAACCCCTTAAGGACAGGCTATGCGCGCACGTAATCCTCACTTAAGGACCATGGACCTTTTTTAAGAATCCGAATCAGGGCTCCCCAAACGGCATACAGCTGTGCTGGGAGCCCTGAAATCCATGACGGTCCTGGCACATCATGGGTCCTTATCGCATGTTGGTTGGATCTTAGAAGTGCCTGGACTGTCAAGGCTTCTTAAGGGGTTAAAAAGCAAAGATCACAGGGAGGAGGAAGAGGATTTGAAATAGATTTCCTGAGTGACAGTTGTCAGATTAAAAGACGTGTCAGCAGGAGAAAAAATGTTGAACATTAACCCATTATGGTCCAGAGGGGTCTACGCAAAGCATTTCTATGGTCCTTAAAGACATAAGAGGGAAGAGATGTTTGGTTAAAGATGCAAATAGTTAGATGGTTTGGGATGAGGGACACAAGTATCATAAATGGAAACAGGAGAGTTTTATGTTGTATAGAGGAGAAATATGCGTGGAATGAAAATACTGAGGATGGAGGGATGGCATTTGGGAAAGAAGTTGGACTGAAGGAAACAAAATGCTTGAATATTATGAGATAGATAGAGAAATGTGTAAGAGGAAAAGCATTTGAAGAGAATGGAACATTAGTTGGTGTTTTCTGGCAAAAAAAGAATGTTGATCACACAGTTCTTTCAGCCATTGGTAAATGCAGAGGTGAGTGTAGCCAATGGGAGGCGGGCAAGGGGAGGCCAGCCCTCTTGGGTGCAATTCTAGGGCAAACGATCTGCATCACAGTGCACAATTAAACATAATATAAAAAGGGAACACAAATTAGACAAGCGTTAGGAGTCTGAGATTCCATTCATGGAACATCACAGGTAGAATTACTGGTGCCCTTTTGACTCTGATTTTCTTCTCTCCTCTTGCCCTAGTTGTGCCAGTCTGACATGACGATCGGTGTAGACAAAATCTCTACGACTCAGAAGTATGCACTGGCGCGAAGGCGACTGGTGAAACTCATCAACAGCAGAGCCAAGTTGCTGTCCGTTTGCTCTTGTATCCTTTTATGGCTATTTCACCCATGTACAGTGGTGTGCTTTGTGCCATATGCACTGAGGAACAGTTCCCCAAACCAAATGCACCATAGGTGGCAAATACTGTAAAATCTCGGGTATAATACGCACAATTTTACCCCTCTTCACCTTATGTGAAGTGGGGGGTGCGTATTATACACAAGAGTTTTTACATTGAAAAAAATATAGTGTTAGCAGACCTCTTCCCTCCCTCCCCCGGCGCTCCGCTTTGAAGATAAACCTTACTTTTGAGCAAGTGAACTGCCGAAGAGAAGGCAAAACCTTCTGCCTCCAGCCAATGGTAATGCCCTGTGTATTGGCTGGAGGCAGAAGGTCCTGTAAGCCCATTGGCTGGAGGCAGAAGGTCCTGTAAGCCCAATTGAAGGAAGTGGGCGGCAAGTGCAAGAAGTTTCGCCTTCTCTTCGGCAGTTCACTTGCACAAAAGTAAGGTTTATCTTCAAAGCGGAGCGCCGGGGGAGGGAGGGAAGAGGTCTGCTAACACTATTTTTTTTTTTTTGTAGTAAGGGAGAAAACAAGGGTGCGTATTATACATAGGCACTCTTGTTTTCCCCTAAAATCTTAGGCATAATATACACCTCTGTATTATACACAGGTGCGTATTATACCTGAGATTTTACGGTACACAATTTTTTAAAATTGCTACTGATTCACTTCCTTGAATGCTAGAGAGGTCTCCAGCGCATTGCTTCACATTCAAGGGATTAAAAACTCCATTTAAATCAGTGGGCGTTTTATGAATTTTTAATTGGCCCCATATGTTGCAACTGTTTTGAATTGCTCCTCTATTCTTCTCATTTGGCCCTTTGTGTTAGAACTTGTAGGACATATAGACACAAATGAGCAGTACTAATATTTGATATTACATATGCTGTGCTCCAACAAGCTGGGGGAAGAAATTATCTTGTGCACTGGTTACTTCCTGCTGGATCTTACACGGTAGAGCACAGCTTCATGAGCAGGAAGTGAACAGCGCAAAGAATAAGTCTTTGCAATGTATTGGAGACCTCTTTAGCCTTCAAGGGGATAAAAACCCAATTTAAATAAACAGGAATTTGTATTTTTCCCCTGTGGTGCAGTTGGTTTACTCCAGAATAACTCTTATAAATATGGGCCATTGGGCCATATTCATCTGGAGCAAGCCAGCTGCACCACAGGGAGCAAATATTCCCATTGCTTTAAATTGGACTTTTAAAGGGATAGTAATGTTTCATAATAAAAGCAGCTCTAATTCATCATCATAGTATTTGGACTTTGGAGAGTGTTATATCAATTCTGTCAGAGTTGTAGTACAAGAGTAATTGAATGATAAAGTATCCCCCTCCCACCCCTTTTACTGATGTAACACTGCTCAGCCAGATCAGAAGGGAGGTGCCCAGGTAGACTGCAGAGAGGTACAATCTTCAATTAAGATAAGGGAAAAACTTGTCAAGGGGGGCAGGGCTTTCATTGTTTTCATAGGAAGAAGATTGTCCCCTTCTGTTATCTGTCTGGTCTATGGACTGGATTCCACATCTGAGAAGAGATGGCTTACACTAGGTAAAAGGGGCGGGAGGGGAAACTTTGCTTGTGAATATCTCATAAACCATAAAGGTCTGAGAGATAAGACTTATATCATTCTTCACGTGTTTTTAATGCCTACAAAATAAAATAAAGTTAAAACGAAGTATTACTATCCCTTTAATAATTTGTTTGATTTAGAAAGGGCTCTCAATATAATTTGCTGGCCAGTTGCTGCCTGATTTGTTTAAACTGACAAATGAACGTAAATATTTCATAACTTTATTGTTTTAAATAAAGAACGGCTAATTTAAAATGTTATTTTTTTTATAAAGCGCTTTCAAAATCTCCCAATTCATTATAAAGTGTTAGTTCCACTTTAAATGGGATCCAACATTTTTACCTCTATACAGGGGCCTTCATTTACAATTATTCCAAGGGCCTCTTTGGTTCTTAACCCTTTGAGTGCCAGAGGGGTACAGAACGCATTGCAAAGCAATGCATTCCGTACCCCTCTGGCACTCAAAGGGTTAAGACTGCCCCAGTGCTTTGCACTGCTTACACAATGTGTATTTAAAAGATCCGTCCCGGGCTGCTGTGAATCTGATGCATTTATAAAATACTTTTTTAGGATTTGCATTCTATTGCCTAGTCTCTATCCTTCACTGACACATAGATATCATAGAAACCTGTCTGTTTATTCTGTGGCGCCACCTGGAGTATTACCTGCTTCACTGCACCACTAGTGATTCCCAGGACTCGATGTTCTCCAGTACATCCTTCAGCAGCCGAAGGCTTCAAGGTGAGCAGCCTAATGATAAAAAATCTCTGCGTGCTGGGAGAGAAATAAAAATAGAGGGTTTGTTTTTGTGTTTTACAGTGCTCTTTGGACTCCTGTGTCAGAGAAAATATCCATATTGATAGTTAAAGGAACATTAATGTCCCAGAAAAATGTTTTTTAGATTAAAAATAAAATAAATTATGTGGCACAAATCTCATCACTGATTTGAGAGAGATTCTCATCTAAAGTTCTCCCTCCCCTAATGTCAGCTGTAAAGCTGACAGAAGGAGATCCGTGTCGGCTGACAGAAGGCGGCTTTTCAGCAGAGCAGCAATAGCAATATTTAAGAAGAACTACTTCACTGGAACGGTCTACAAAGTGTGTTTGCAAACCAGGCACACTTTGTAGACTGTTCCAGTTAAGTAATTCTTTTTAAATATCTCTATTTTGGCTCTGCTAAAGAGCTACCGGCTGGTCTCCGGACCAGGATCTCCCGCTATCAACACAGCACTGACGTCAGGAGAAGGGGAGGGAGGGGGAACTTTAGCACCGAATCCCTCTCAAACCGTAAAGGATCTGCGCCACATCATCATTTTTTTTTTTTTTTTTTTTTTTTTTTTATAATCTACAAAACATTTTTATGGGACATTAGTGTCACTTTAACCCTTTGAGTGCCAGAGGGGTATGTACAGCATTGCAGAGCATTGTTTTGCATACCCCTCTGGCACTCAAAGGGTTAAAAATGTCCCTCTAACATGAGCAATATTTATAGTAATGAAAGAGAAGTGTGTGCTTTGGTTTTTAAAGAACAAATAAAATGCCTAATTGATTTAAATAGGTATTTTAACCCATTATGAACAGCTCTAAACACTATTCAGTTTCACTCTTCCATTTTACTCTACATTATGGGGAACCAGAACTGGTCCTCAAGAGCTACCAAAAATGTATGTTTTCTGGGTATCCCAGCGGGAGCACAGGTGGGATAATTAGTAGCCCGGTCATTTTAATTGTTCTACTTGTGCTCATCCTATATAATAATTTGATAAATGTGTGTTTATCAGAAGGCGTCACGCACAGTCGAGACGGCTGCGCACAGCTGCAGTCATGTGCACTACAGACTGCCAGCGCCGCGGCTGATAATGGAGCGGGCAGTGCACAGAGAGGACTACGGTATGAATTCGTAGCGCCCAGCTCCGTATCTTCCACGGAGCGGGCAGTCTCTACTGTGCACTACTGCACTGCGGGCGTTACTTGGTGGCACTGTGATCCGTGTACATGGACTCTTCAACTAGCTCAGGGATATTCTGAAGTCGTGCACTTTTTTGGTAGCTCTTAGGGTTCAGGGTTGTCCGTTCCTCTGGGCAGGGACCTCACTATCTCTTGTATTTTGTCTACCACCATTTTTCACACGGTTGTGAAAATGTGTTCAGCGTTTGCTGATAAAACTTTTCTTTTCGATCCATCTGCAGATTCACTGAATATCGATTCTAACGCTGACCTGCGGAGCTTAGGACAGAACAAAGTGAGCCAACAGGACATTGAAATGGTGAGAACAAAAGCGGCAATCGTTACCTTCTTTATGGCTCATTAACACTTGCAGTGTTCTGCGGTTTAAAGGCTGAGCTAATCTGCAAGTGCTTGCTGGACACTGTTGTCTGAAGCTGTGGGCACCGGCTTTATTTCCTATCGCTGCATGCTGCAACTCTGCGTTTATGCATTGAGTGCAGTTAAGTTGCACAGATCTGCATGGTGGCCTATGCGCCATGGTGCAGCTCATTCACACTAGCGATCTGGACATTGCAACACTCATAGCAGTATCAGAAGTATGAGCAGCCCATGTTTGCATCAGCAAATGATATGTGGCAGATGCTGACGTAGGCCGCCCATCAGCCATAACTTCGCCAGGCCCCCATCATGATGGGAACGCAGGAAAACTGGAGGCTTGGAACAGGCAGCTTGAACTGAGCTAAATTTCATCTCTGTTCAAGTCACAGATGTGCCCCTAGCCTTGCTCAGGTAATGGTGTAAGATGTCACTGGACAAGAAGTCAACACGTGGAACAGACTCCCAGTGAAGGAGAGGAGAGATTCTAATCTAAACACTGCTTCTGGTCTTGTATGAATTAAAGGCAGGGGATCTTTTCAGCATTAGCAGATGTGATATAAATACAGTGGTAAAAAAAAAACCTTTAAATATTAAAGGGATGGTAAAGTTTCACAGTAAAAGTAGCTCCAGTTAATCTTCATAGTATTTGTTCCATGGAGAGTGTTATATCAGTACTGTCAGAGTTGTAGTACAAGAGTAATTGAATGATAAAGTATCCCCCTCCCACCCCTTTTACCTAGTGTAAGCCACCTCCCCTCTGATGTGGAATCTGGTCACTTGAGCGGACAGGTCACAGCAAGGGACAATCTTCTTACTGTGATCATAAGGAAAACCCTACCCCCCCTTGACAGGTTTTTCAGGTTTTCCCTTATGATCACTGAAGATTGTCCCTCTCTGTGATCCATCCGGACAGTCTTGCTGCTCTGAGGTGAGCAGTGTTACATCAGTAAAAGGGGCGGGAGGGGGATACTTTATCATTCAATTACTCTTGTATAACATGAAAATATTGAAATAACACTGTTCGTGGCCCAAATACTATGAAGATTAATTGTGAAACCTTACTATACCTTTAAATAGAAATTCAAAATTATTCCTTTTGAGTGCCCGAGGGGTGTGCAGTAGGAAGCACGAACACTCTTTGTGTACCCCTCCAGCATTCAAAGGGGTTAACGTCTGACGGAGAAAAAAGAGCTTTTAGGACCGTTAGGTTAATATACTAATGAGAACTGGAACAAACAGTAGGAGATAAAATAATTTCCCCTGATTTAAATTACCCTATTAACCCCTTGGATGCTAGAGGTCTAAAACACATTTGAAAGCAATGTTTTTGCACTCTCCCTAGCATTCAAGGGGTTAAGTCATTTAAATCAGTGGAAATTTGCAGTTGGTTTGGGATGTTAAATACTATGTATTTTTGGTTTATTTAAAAAGCAATTTAACCTGTAGTATTTTCAACACAGAATATAGGGAGCAATGTTTAGCCATCAAAATAGGGGGGGGGAGGGGGGATCAGATCATGGGTTGCTGGTAAAAATATTTTCTGAAGTAAATCTGTCACTTTTGGAAATTTGTCATAAAATTTGGTAAGATGTGTTTGATAAATACTGGCTTTAACCCGTTAAATGGATAGTAATACTTTATTTCTAGTATTGTAGAGGTTAAAACTATGAATATGATGAGGTATGTCCCATCTCAAACTTTTTTTCTCTGTCGTCCAGTACAGGTTACTGTTAACTTTGGGGTAGGCGATCCACCCCTCTAAGTAGGCAGGAACAATTATAGAAGTGAATGCAGGGGGTGGAGCCTACCTTCCCTCCTTGGCTGCAGCTAGCCAATCAGCTTCAGTAAGATTTGTTCCTTGGTGAAGACACAGGCAAGAGAACAGTTCTGCTATAGCTTTAGAAGTTTTTTATTTTTCTGTTTGATATGGAATAGCACCATTAGGTGGATTAACATAACTGACAATGCTCTTAGATGTGGCTAGCTCAGTGACCAGGTGCTTTTTATGGACCTTAAGCCCTGGGGGGGAAATCTTGGTTACAAGTTCTTTTCTCAGGAGTTGCCCACCGAGGCTTCTTCTTAATACATGGTGATCTGAAGACAGAAGATCTGCAGGAAAGGTGAGCAACCCTTTGAGTGCTGCAGGTCCACATGTCCCACAGTGCCCCTCTGCGCAGGGTTTTCCTTTAGAGTTCCTATTGCACACTCCTTCACCACTGGGTCTATCTGTATATCTGTTGGGTGTTTTGGAGCAAGTTTTTGTGGTAACTTAACCCTTAAGCTGCTGGTTTAGCATCTTTTGGGGGGTTGTTGGCACTTTCTCTACTGAATTCAGTGTTTATTGGGTCTAGTGACATGTTTTAGTAATGTTTAGTGCTCATTTACTTTTCAGTTACAACTTTTCAAAATTTGTGTTCAGGCGCGCTTTTACCGCATAGACGCCATTGCTCCTTTCACTTCTATGGGACTGTACAGTTTGGGACATATCTCTGCAACTGCTCGACGTAGCGACTTCAAAGATGGCTCATTTTTTAACGTTTGGTGTGTGTTAGGGGGCTTGGGGCACTGTTGGGGTACTTTTTTTGGGGGAAAACATTTCCCATGAACGCTTGCTTCACATGCTCGTTTCTGATTGGCTCCCACTGCGGCGGCCATTTTGTGCTTTTCCTGAACGAGTTTCCTATGCAGGGCTTGGACTCTCCTTCTCTCCTCTGCAGATTAACACTTCGCCTGCCAGATAAGTGCATTTTAGCAATTACTGGGGTGAATCTTTAATCTTAAACACTGTATAAAGTGGTTCCTAATACTTTAAACATTTTAACACTGTGAGAATGTCTAATCTGTTACAGCTTGGGGCCAGGCCTAAGACTAAGGATGCTGGGGTGTCTGTGTCCCCTATTGCACATTGGTCCTCATGTAATTCAGGGTTGCCTAGGGAAATCTCAGGTCATTTATGCCCAGCATGTTCTGCAGTCCCTGAGTCTCCCCCAGGGACCTCCAGCCATCCATTAGAGCCAGTTTGGGTGCAAGAGTTCAAGGCTGCTACTAGAGACATTCGGTCTACATTGCAACTCTTTCCGTCCCAGTTACAGGGGACTTCCAATCCCTACTTCCATCAGGTCTTATTTGCCGAAACCACAGGGAGTACCTGACATATCAGATATGGTGGATTCGAACATTGAGGAATGTTCTGCTGTGGACTCCTCTCAGTTTTTTGGGGACACCTTTGAGACTGATCCTGATGCCTCAGAAGAGGGCCTGATCAGGGCCGTCTAAACCACCCTAAACATTCCCTTAGTTCAAGAGGTTTCTTAGGATCCCTCTGATGTATTTCAGGAGCCTAAAAGGCCCTATAATTGTTTTCCACCTAACCCCACTCTTGACAGCCTTTTGTCTGATGAGTGGAAGTCTCTGGACAGGAAACCTTCTTTTTCCAGAAATTTGCCAAGCTTTACCCCTTCTCTGAGGCAGTGCTTGCTCAGTGGGTTCATCCCCCTAAGGTGGATGCACCTGTCTCCAGGTTATCCAAGTCCACTGCCTTGTCAGTTGCTGATGCTTCTGCTCTGAAAGACTGGACTGACATGAAACCTGAGGTCTCCCTCAAGTGTATTTTTGCCACCGCTGGTACTGCCATGCATCCAGCGTTTGCTGCAGCGTGGGTGAACCGGGCCATTGCGGTCTGGACTGAACAGCTCACTCTGGCTGCCCGTCAGGGTGCTCCTACTTCGGATATGTTGTGGCTTCTTGCCAACATTTCTGAGGCCCAGCAGTATGTTTCTGCTGCCTTGTGTGATGCCATCCATTTGATGGCGAGGGTTTCCACCATGTCTGTGGTTGCCAGACGAGCTCTTTGGCTTAAGATCTAGTCTGCTGACGCTGTTTCCAAGAAAGCTTTGCTCTTGTTGCCTTTTCAGTGCACCTCTTTGTTTGGGCCAGATCTTAAGGATCTGATTAGTGAGGCCACGGGGAAAGAGTACCCTGCTGCCTATAGTCCCCAGGAAGAAGACGCCTATCAATCGTAATCTGCTTTTTCGTCCCTTCCAGACAGAGACTCGTCTGGCGAACCAAACAGTTCCCTCCGCTCCACGTTCCTCCTCCAAGCCAATGGAAGCCTAAGGTCCCCTCCAAGCCCAAGACTTCAAAGTCTCCTCCAGCATGACTCGAAGAACCCAGGTCCCCACTCGGCTGTGTGTAGCCGTCTGCATCACTACCATAGCGTCTGAAGGATTGTGGTGGACCAGTGGGTTTTGCAGGTGGTGGCGGAAGGGTACAGGATCCCTTTCACTCCTCTTCGTTTTTTCCCCTCTCATTACACCCCAGGGCATAGAGAAACGCCGTCTGTTCGATGGCGCTATCCAGGCTCTTCTGGACAAGGATGTTCTGGAACATGTTCCAATTCAGGACAGAGGTATGGGTTTTTACTCAAACCTCTTTATGGTCTCCAAGAAGGACGGCAGCTTTCGTCCCATTTTGGATTTGAAGGATCTCAATTCCTTTGTGATCAAGACTCATTATCACCAGGAGTCCCTAAGGACGGTGATTGCTGATATGTCCCCGGGAGAATTCCTTGCCTCTCTGGATCTTCAGGACACGTATCTACACATCGCCATTCAACCAGAGAGCCGGCAGTATCTCCGATTTGCCTGCTACCAAGGGCATTTTCAGTTTTCAGCTCTTCCCTTTGGTCTGACTACAGCTCCTCAAGTCTTCAGTCGTGTCCTGGGAGCCTTAGTATCGGTCCTCCATCGGGATGGCATCAGAGTTACTCCATAAATGGACGACTTGCTTCTGATAGCCCCTTATGTGGAGCTCCTTCTTCAGCAGGTTCAGGACTGCATTCATGCACTCACCCATCATGGGTGGATCCTCAACATGGACAAGTCGGTTCTTGTTCCATCTCAGTGTCTGGTCTTCCTGGGCCTTCTCTTCGACAGAGCGCAGTGTTTCTCAGGGACGAGGTGGCTCACCAGATCGCCCACAGGGTCTCTGTTGTTCTGGCTCTCAATCCAGTTCCAGCCAAGAAGCTGTCCTCTCTAGTGGGGAAGTTCATTTCCACCATAGAAGCGGCCCCGTTTGCCATGGCTCACACCAGGGAACTCCAGAAGTTTGTGATCCAGGTGTGCAGGGATCAGCCGGACCATCTGAAGAGGTCAGTGTCCCTCCTTCTTCATGTGGAACGGAGATTTTCGTGGTGGCTTGACCTCTCCAGTCTGCTGAAGGGCAAGTCCTTCCTGGTATCCTTCTGGCCCACGGTGATGACGGATGCCAGCCTCTCCAGCTGGGGAGCGGTCCTGGGTTGCCTTAGTGCTCAGGGTCGGTGGTTTCCGGAGGAATCTCTCCTTCCCATCAACGTGTTGGCGCTTCGAGCAATATTTCATGCCCTTCACCACTGGACACGCCAACTGTAAGAATGCCCAGTCCGGGTCCAGTCCGACAACGCCACGGCAGTGGTCTACATCAGCAAGCAAGGCGGAACAAGAAGTCTCGCCGCTTGGTTAAAGGTCAAGGCTATTTTGTCCTGGGCAGAAGAACATGTTCCTGCTATATCCGCAGTGCACATTCCCGGAGTAGACAACGTCATGGCAGACTTCCTCAGTCGGCACATGGTTGACAGGGTAGAGTGGGAACTGCACCCAGAGGTGTTCACCCTCATTGTTCAGAAGTGGGTCTTCCTTACATCGACCTGATGGCAACAAGACACAACCGGGAGGTTCGGATGTTCTGCTCTCACTAGAGGGATCTTCTAGCTCTAGCAGTGGATGCAATGTCCATTCCTTGGCTTACATCTTTCCTCCCATCCCCATGTTTCACAGGTTGTTAAGGAAACTGAGACTGGAGCATTGTCCAGTCATTCTGATTGCTCTGTACTGGCCTCGGCAGGCTTGGTTTCCAGAGCTTCTGGATCTGTCAGTGGCGGAGCTATTCCGGCTCCCTTGCCATTTGGATCTTCTTCTACAGGGTTACCTGTGGAAGGAGGATGTTCATCGTCTGGCTTTGATGGCTTGGAAATTGAATCATCCGTACTGAGGAAGAAAAGCTTTTTCTTCTGGTGTGGTGGCTACTATGCTCTGTGCCTGCAAACCTGTTTCTTATAAGGCCTATCATCGTGTCTGGTCGACCTTTCACTCTTGGTGTGCTGACAGGGACCTGTCTCAGGATTTTGATCTTCCTACAGTCCTGGCTTTTCTACAGGATGGTGTGGATAAGGGTCTCAGTTTGAGTTCCCTTAAGGTTCAGACTTCTGCTATCTTTCTTTCAGAGGTTCATTGCTGCTATTCCTGTTGTCAAGGTTTTATTCCAGGGTGTTGCTCATACTCATCCTGTTTTCAAATTTATCAATCCTCAGTGGGATCTGAACTTGGTTTTGGGCGTCCTTCAGCGCCCTCCCTTTGAGTCCTTGGCTACTATTCCTCTACACCTGCTGACGTGGAAAATGGCCTTTCTCCTGGCGATCGTGTCAGTTCGCCGGGTCGCGGAGTTGCATGCTCTGTCTTGTAGACCACCCTTTTTGGTGTTTCACAAAGATAAGGCGGTGTTTCACACTTCTCAGGAGTTTCTCCCAAAGGTGGTTTCTGAGTTCCACATCAATCAGGAGATTGTGGTGCCTTCTTTCTGCCCTGACCCTACCTCTGACAAGGAGAGGGATCTCCACTTGTTAGACATGGTGTGTTGTCTCAAGTTTTATGTACATCTCACTGAGTCTGTTCGTCATTTCTGAGGGCCCCAGGGCAGGGAGACCTGCATCCAAAGTGACCATTTTGTCTTGAATTAAGTCCACTATTCGTAAGGCTTACGGGCTAAGGAAGAAGGTCACGGCTCATTCTACTAGATCTATTAGGGCTTCTTGGGCTTACAAGAATCAGGCGTCCGCTGATCAGTTGTGCAAGGCTGCCACTTGGCCGTCTGTGTACACCTTTTTAAAGCTCTACCGTGTTGATGTGCGGGCATCGGCTGACACCAGCTTTGGGAGGAAAATCCTGGAGGCAGTCTTGCCTGTGTAGGATCTTCTTCGGTTCTTGGTGCTTCCTTCACTTTTGAGCCCTGTTGTGTCTAGTTCAGTGTGCTGTGTAACAGTTCCTGGGGTGTTGTTACCCTTGTTCAGTGTCTGTTGACACTTCATTTGTTTTTGTTGGGCTATCTCTGATCTGATGGTTCATATCTGTTCTGGTGAGTTTGGGGGCCTTGCGCCTGGTCCTTGCCTTACTTCCCGCCTCTGGGAAACTCAATGGTTGGACATCCCAAAGTTACCAGTAACCTGTATTGGACAAGAGAGAAAAGAGGATTTTAGTCTTACCTGTTAAATCCTTTTCTCTTAGTCCATACAGGTTACTGGTCTCCCACCCTGTCAAGGGACCATGCCTGGCTGTCCTGTGGCAGACTGTGGGGGTCCTTCGGGGTCATGCTCACAGGAGTCTTCTTTCCTTTCTACTATCTAGACAATAGTGTCTCAGATCTTACTAGAGCTGATTGGCTAGCTGCAGCCAAAGTGGAAAGGTATGCTCCACCCCCTGATTCACTTCTAGAATTGTTCCTGCCTACTTAGAGGTGGATCACCTACCCAAAGTTACCAGTAACCTGTATGGACTAAGAGAAAAGGATTTAACAGGTAAGACTAAAATCATCTTATAGAGATACCCTTTGAGTGCTTTGCAATGCATTGCGTACCCCTCTGGCACTCAAAGGGTTAAGAGATTAAAAGACACTTTTAAAATCTGAATTTTTATTTGTCTCTAAGATAACAAATGAGACTGTTTGTTTTGTTAACAGCTAAAGCTATATTACTAATTCCCACTCCTAATATTACTTTAAACCTTCTCCCAGTTTAGACCATTTTTATTTTGGTGGGACAAAATAACGCAAACGGGATGACTAGATTTGTTTTATATACCTTTCGATAAGACTTTAGATTAAACCATGTCCACTTTTAAGACTGATTTTTCTCTTTGATGGCGATGGCAGATTTGAATGCAAAAAAAAAATGACTTCAATACGTCTGAGAATTGACCAACCGTGATGTAAGAACTTTTTCAGAGTCATTGCAGATCATTTCAGTTGCCGCAAGCTTTTGAACATCACACCCCTAATGTTAACCCTTTGAGTGCCAGAGTGGTGCACAACAATACCCCTCTGGCACTCAAAGGGTTAAGTGTAGTCGTTTTTGTCCTGTATTTAAAGGGATAGTAATGTCTCTTTTAAATAAAATGTGGTATTGTAGATATTACAGAAATAAACTATAAATGTTTGAGAGATATACACAATGCTAAACTTCCCCCTCCCTCCCCTTTTACAGATGTCGGCAGTAAAGCCTACAGAAGGAGATTTGAGTCATGCGTCTCAACGGCAGCTCTTCAGCAGAGCCAAAATACTGCTATCTAAAAAAAAATACTCCACTGGAACAGTCTACAAAGTGAGCATGGCTTGCAAGCACACTTTGTAGACCGTTCCAGTGAAGTATCTGCTTTTAGATATCTGTATTTCGGCTCTGTTGAAGAGACACCGGGCGGTCCCAGGACCAGGATCTCATGATGTTATAGCTTAGAGGCTGACGTCTGTGAAAGGGGAGGGGAGGGGTGAAGTTTAGCCTTGTATATCTCTCAAACTATAAAGGTCTGAGAGACAGGACTTGGATCAGTTTATTTTTAGAATATCTACAATATTGCATTTTATTTAAAAGAGACATTACTAACCCTTTAAATGTCTTATGATTGCATTGTAAAGAGCGAAGCAATTCATTATAGACCTGTCTAGCCTTTAAGTGTTTAACCCTTCGAGTGACAGACAGGTGTCAAATGCATTACAAAACATGCATTCGCCACCTCTCTGGCATTCAAAGGCTTAAAAGCCGAAATTACATAAATTGAAATTTTTATTGCAACCTCCCACGACCAGTTTTATACAACAAAACTGCTCATTCATCTTGCTTTCTGCATGAGGCACTTAATGTCACCTGATTAAATGCCTGTGTGTATTCATGATAAGAATAAGCTTAAAGGGACAGTAATGGCCAAAATAAAGTAGATCTCCGAGTCTTCATTATGGTAAGCATAACACTTTAATCTACATTTAATAACTTACATTGCTTTAGTTGTATTTATATTCCATGTAAAAGGATCCCCCTCCCATCCCTTTTGGCCACCTCCCTTGGAGCTGCAACCTGGTCTTGGGACCAGACAGACTCAGCGAGGGACAAACTTAAAGGGATAGTAATACTTTATTATTACTATCCCCATATTGTAGGTATTTGTAAAATAATTTAATAGCCCCCAGGTTCATCTCTCAATCCTTTATGGTATGAGAGATAACCGAAGGCAAAGTTCCCCCCTCCCTCCCCCTTCCCTGAAGTCAGCGTTGTACTGACTGCAGGGGAAGTCTGTTGTACGACAGGTAGCTCTGCAGCTGAGCTGAGATCCCATTAGTGACCCAGAATTATTTCGCTGAAACGGTCTTCTACAAGTGCTTGGTTTGCAAGAAAACGTAGAAGACTGTTTTAGTGCAATAATTATTTTTCACTAATGGGATCTCTGCTCTGCTGCAGAGCCGCCTGATGAAAGTCAGACCAGATATCCCTGCAGTCAGCACAACACTGACTTCAGGGAAGGGGGAGGGAGGGGGGAACTTTGCCTTCGGTTATCTCTCAAACCATAAAGGTTTGAGAGATGAACCTGGGGGCTATTAACTTATTTTACAAATACTTACCATATGGGGGATAGTAATAATAAAGTATTACTATCCCTTAAAGACAGTAAGTATAAGGAAAACCCTGATCCCCTTGACGAAGGAGGGCAGGATTTTCCTTTGATTACTGCAGTTTGTCCCTCACAGTTCTCCATCGGGACCATGCAAGGATCAGCGTGCTGCAGCCAGAAGGGGCCGGAGGGTGATGGAATATATTTATAACTATAGCAATGTAAGTTATTAAACATAGCTCAACGTGTTATGCTTACCATAATGAAGACTCTGCGGTCTACTTTATTTTAGACATTACTATCCCTTTAACCCTTTGAACAATGCATTGCAATGCGTTCCGCACCCGTCTAGCACTCAAAGGGTTAAAGCAATAGTAATGAGGACTATGGGAAAAATATGTGACTTGCAAAACAAGTCTTCTCCCGCTACCAAGCGATTTTTTTTTTTTTTTTTTTTTTTTCTTCTTCTTTTTCAACAGTTATTGTAACTTAAACGTGCATTTTTTTTGGTTTAAAATTTTAAAGTGGAACTGTTGCTGCAGCATCCAATGGGAGATTGGTATGGAATTTTATGTACTGTGGACAATCAACATACTGCACAAAAAATAAAAATGTTTGAGCTGCAATAACTTTTGAAAAAACATCTTAGAAGTGGGAGTACCCTTGTTTATTGTCAGCAAGATGAGCCCTGCAAAATTATGTGCATTTCCATATTAACCCTTTGAGTACCAGAGCATGTGTAAACGCAATGCAGATCACTGTTCCTTTGACAGAATTCTAGTTAAGTGACTGATGTCTGGTGACCATTTCTTTCATTCCAGCTGCAGAGAGAAGGTGCCAATAGCTTTGGGGAATCTCTACAGAAGAGACTGCTGGACATCGAAGGACTGTACTGTAAGGTGCGATCCCGCCACAGCTTCATCCAGGCGCTGGTCAGGCGGATCAGGGGCCTCCTGCGAGTATCGAGAGCCTGATGTGAGACCGAAAACTACCAGTTGTACACAGCCTTCATCCCTCTTTATAAATTATGCCCCACAGACTCTTTTTCACTTTTTTGACATCCTAATGAGGAGAAGATGTATGTGACTATTTTTATTGCAATGCGATTAAAACAAATTTATACAAAAATAAGTCTGATGCATTTATTTTCCTCTTCACTTTTGTTCCATAGCTTGGCAGAGTTTAAAGGGATAGTAATACTTCGTTTTATCTCTATTTTATTTTGTAGGCATTAAAAAAACATGAAGAACGATATAAGTCTTATCTCTCAAACCTTTATGGTCTGAGAGATATTCACAAGCAAAGTTTCCCCTCCCGCCCCTTTTACCTAGTGTAAGCCATCTCTTCTCAGATGTGGAATGCAGTACATAGACCAGACAGATAACAAAAGGGGACAATCTTCTTCCTATGAGAACAATGAAAGCCCTGCCCCCCTTGACAAGTTTTTCAGGTTTTTCCCTTATCTTAATTGAAGATTGTCCCTCTCTGCAGTCTACCTGGGAACGTCCCTTCTGATCTGGCTGAGCAGTGTTACATCAGTAAAAGGGGCGGGAGGGGGATACTTTATCATTGAATTACTCTTGTACTACAACTCTGACAGAATTGAAATAACACTCTCCAAGGTCCAAATACTATGATGATTAATTAGAGCGGCTTTTATTATGAAACATTACTATCCCTTTAAATGGTTGTGTGCTTCTTGTTTGGGTTACTGTACATCTTGGGGTGGCCATAGTCTTCAAACACTCATTCCTGCAATAAAGTTCAATGTGATATCAGCCTGATTTGTCTTCTGTACATGTTGACCTGAAGGCCTCAGTCTAGCACAAGCCACCCATCGCAAGCATTCTGGAGGTAAAAAACCCAATTTAAATCAATGGGAATATTTGTCCCTTATTGTGCAGATTGTTTGCTTCAGATTTGATTTACTTTATCATCCTGAATATGTCCCACGGTCTTTCTAAATCGAGAACTGGGGTTGAACACACCTGGCTTAAAGGGATAGCAATATTTCAAAATAAACGCAGCTCAGATTATTCTTTTATAGTTTTTTTTAGCCATGTAGAGCATTATTCTCTACGATATGTAGTTCCAGAGTAGTTGAATAATAGTGTCCCCCTCCCGCCCCTTTTACCGATGTAAAGCTGCACAGCAAGACCGTCCAGATGGATCGCAGTAAGGGACAATCTTCTGTTATCATAAGGAAAAAACCTGTCTTCCTCCTTCAAGGGTATCAGAGTTTTCCTTATTCTCACAGTAAGAAGATTGTCCCTTGCTGTGATCTGTCCAGTCAAGAGACCAGATTCCACATCTGAGGGGAGGTGTCTTACACTAGGTAAAAGGGGCGGGAGGGGGATACTTTATCATTCAATTACTCTTGTACTACAACTCTGACAGTATTGATATAACACTCTCAATGGCCTAAATACTATGACGATTAATTGGAGCTGCATTTATTTTGAAACATTACTATCCCTTTAAGGGATAACTATAACATATGGGAGTTTGAGTGCAGACAAAGTCTTTTATGGGATGTGAGTATCGCAACACAGACCCCCACTGTTGAATTGCTACCCAGAATCTGTGGAGATCTGCCCAAACTCCTACTGTGTCAGGCTTTCATTCCTATCGAGAGGGTCACCGGGGAACTGCATAATACTGGACTGGAAACTGCCCTGTGTTGTAGCATCGATGAACCAGAGATACACTGGGGGAAGGCTCTTTTCAAACCTCTGTTCCAGTCCCACATTGATAGGGGTGGTTGGGAGTGGAAGGAGGGGGGCAGGGTTTTCCCTTAAAGTGTGTGGAGAGTGGGAAGGACAGAGAGTGACCAGGAGTGGTGTAACAATAGCGGTTGCACCTGCGACTATGCCCTTCACTCCAGGGGCCCGGCCTCCCCCTGTGACCCCCCCACCCCCACATGGCGCCCGAAACATGCTGAGGTTTGTGCCTTTTTTGGCACAGATCTCTAGCAGCTGACTGCCCTCTTTGGCTCTTTAGTAATGCAGAGCGCTGGGCAATGACATCATCTCTGCATTACTGAAGAGAAGACCGCACATGATCTCCACCAGTATAGAGGTCTGTGCCGAAGGAGAGTACACCTCTCCCACCACGCCGCTGGACCACCAGAGAGGTAGGAAACGGACACTGGGCGGGGGGGGGGGGTAGAGATGGGGGTAATATGGAGATGATGGGGGGGGGCAGTGTGGAGATTGGGAGCATTGTGGAAGTATCCAGGGGAGATGGCCAATGTGTGGGGCAATGTGGTCAGGGGGGCCTATGGCAACTTTTACGCCAGGGCCCAGTGGCATCTAGTTAAGCCTCTGGCAACCAGAACTGACTACAATGTAGGTGGTGTTACAAGGGGCCTCGCTGAGCTGTGAGGCTCTGCTTCTGTCCACAGAGACCCAATAAATAAGTGTAAAGACCAGTATCGCTGGGGCAGATCTGGAGAGTTCCCAGGAATGTTCATCACAAGATCTTCTCCCAGGAAAAAACAGCTCTGCTGATGGGGCCACTATCTGTATCGGTGATTCTCAGCGTCAGGCCTGGGGATGTACCAACAGGTCATATTTTCAGGATATCCATGATTGTTCACAGGTGGGTAATCAGTGGCTCCATCATTTTGACTGATATACCTGGGCTGAAATAGGTATAGCCTTAAAATGAAACTATGTGCACCATGGACGGGAACAGTCACTGGTCTATGGGATCGTTACCATTTAATCCATTTATGCAGTATTCATTCTGCGTTCGCACGCAACAGACCGGACGACCAAATGAAACAGTAACCATGTCCCATAATAAAAAAAAAAATGAAGACATAAGAATCTCGCATTGCATGACAGCATGAGATTCTCACGTTGCCTACTGAAAGGTCACATCCCAGTCCAATGAGTACCACAGTGCACTGATGCGCTCTGTTGTTGTACTGCAGCTCCCATTTTGCTGCCCTGGCTCTAGCCCATCATAAATATATCAAAGGAACCACTAGCATGATGGGAGCTGCAGTCCAACAACAGAGCGCATCAGTGCACTGTGGTACTTGTTGGACTGGGATGCAACCTTTCAGTAGGTGACATGAGAATGTCATGCAGTGCGAGATTCTCATGTCTCCATTTTTATTATGGCGACATGGTTACCGTTTCATTTGGTCGCACGATCTTTTGCGTGAGACCTTTTAAAAGGAATACCGTTTGACGTGAGGTTATTGCATTAACCCTTTGAATGCCAGAGAGGTATCCAATGCATTGCTTTGCAATGTGTTTGATACCCCTCTGGCATTCAAACAGTTAAAGGGGAGATCTGGTCACTTTATGGGCCAAAGTAAACTGGAAATTCTGGGGAAGATCAATTGCACCAGAGAAGGGTTTGCAAAAAAAAAAAAAAACAAACAAACCTCTGTTAAAGGGATAGTATTACTTAATATGTAAAAAAAAAAAAAAAAATGTTGTAGGGTTTATCCCCTGAATAAAACAAGGGTACTCCCACTGCAGAGAGAGATTTCCCTGGATCGATATCCTATCTGATTTGAAGCCATCTCTCAATATCTGTCAATATTGTTCTGTGCTAGATAGGCATCCATTGCTTTTCTAAAAGCAGTTGCATTATCTACAAGTACAACATCACGAGGCAAAGAATTCCATAGCCTTACCGCCCTTACTGTAAAGTGCCTTTCCTCTATTAAAATAAAAGGTGAATTTTACGTCTGAAAAGAAGTGTATAATGGACTGCTTTGCAATATGTTGGAGACCCCTTTATCACTCAATGGGTTAAAAACCACATTTGACCCTTTGAGTGCTAGAGAGGTGTTCCATGCAGTCAGTTTTTCTCCGAATTGATATACTGTTACTTTGTGAACGTGGCTATGAACATACCTGCCAACTCTCAGGGTTTTTGACCCAAATCTCTGGGTAAAGGGACAAATTCTCAGGGTGAGAGTCCAGTGTTTCCTGCTAGCTGATCTGCACCCATTAGCTGCCAATGTCTAAATTAGTGGCATTTCTAGTAGAGGGGGAGACGTGCTGCGTGTCTTGTGAGTGTATAAGAAGTGATGTCACAGAACTTTAGAATGATGTTAACCCTTTGAGTGTTAGAGGGGTACGCAACGCATGCTTAGCAATGCATTGCGTACCCCTCTAACACTCAAAGGGTTCAAGGTTCCTTGTGGACTGTCTGGATCATCTCTGGGTTACTACAACAAACACTGCCATAGTCCCTAGAATCTACTTTCTTTGGAGTTTTAAGGGTTAATATTTTAAAGATCTCGGGGGTGAGCGCATTTCAAAAGTACCCATATATGGCTGTGCAGAGGCCTAACTACAATAGGTTCAAAGGGAGCAGTTGCAACAGGGCCTCCATCTTCACCATAGTCTAAACGTTTCTAGCTAGACCTATGACAAATTTCCATCATATGGGAACACCATAATAACGGTTACACCAGGACCCTCCAACGACTAGTTAATCTACTGTGACTACGCATTTTTAAATAAATGTTATATTTGTTCATCGGGTCTTTGGATCGCTCATATGCTGACTACTTTGCTGAATATTGGTTTGGATATGAGATGCAAGTTCGTGTGGTTTTGTTGCAGGGAGAACCAGCATCAGAAATCCCCGCTTGCTTTAAAGTGATAGTAATGTTTCACAAAAACAGCAGCTCCAACTAATCTTCATAGTATTTGAGCCATAGAGATTGTTATTTCATTACTGTGAGCGTTGTAGTACAAGAGTAATTGAATTATAAAGTTTCCCCTCCTGCCCCTTATACCTAATGTAAGCACCCACTCCTCAGATGTAGAACACAGTCCATAGCCCAGACAGCTCACATCAAGGGTCAATATTCTTACTGTGAGAACAATGAAAACCCTGCCCCCCCCCCCCCCCCGACAGGTTTTCAGGTTTTTCCTTCTGATCACTGAAGATTGTCCCTCTCTGCGATCCATCTGGACAGTCTTGCTGCTCTGAGGTGAGCAGTGTTACATCAGTAAAAGGGGTGGGAGGGGGATACTTTATCATTCAATTACTCTTGTACTACAACTCTGACAGTAATGATATAACACTCTACATGGCCCAAATACTATGAAGATTAATTGGAGCTGCTTTTATTATGAAACATTACTATCCCTTTAAAACCGGTTGCTGTTGATTGTAGCCGGATAAATATTCCATGCGAGTATCAGCTCTTTATTGTATCCTGATTCATGTGCTGTTAAAGGGAAACCGTATAGCTCTCCTGGTTTATGTATTTTCTTTCTAAACCCTGCCACGAGTTGGTGGTCCTGAAGGGATTGAGCGAGAAGGATCTGTATGGGGGCAGTGCAATATCCTCCACAAGCTATTTTTGTCATTGTGATTAATATCCATGACAAAATTTAAATGTGAGTATATTTCTGATCTTTATACTCCCATTGATGGTTAAGATCTTTACACTATGATTCTCTCCCATCTCATCTGTGTTTTTGGTTCTACCATAATAAGGGTTACACCAGGACTCTCCAACGGCTAGTTAATCCACTGTGGCTGCACATTTCTATTTGTGAGGAAGATATTTAACTCTTTGAGGCCTAGAGAGTTATCCAACGCAATTTAATACTTTGAATAACTCTGGCCCTCAAAGAGTTACGTTTAAAGAAAACTTAGCGTCAAATAATTAAAACATACAACCAACCACATAAAAAAAACTATCCTCTGCAGCATGTCACTATTCAGTAAGAATAATAATAATAATAAATCTGTCAAGGGTGCCATCATGTGGTTCTCCAGCTGCTTACATGCCAACTGTCCCAGATCTCCAGAGTCAGAATCTACTTGTATTTCCCTGGATACTGCTTTGCCTGTTATTAATACTTCATATACACCCAGTATTCTGTTAACTAGGTTCTTGTCATTCACTATTCAAGGACCAAAGATGGAATGCATTGCTACCCCTCTGGCCCTTGAAGGGTTAAAAGGTTAATATGCCTTCAGCTTCCCAATATGGTAATAATGCATACATGAACATGATGATGATCAGCAGTAATTTGGGGGTAAATAAAATAAGTTCTGTTATATATAAGGGCAGTTCGTTTTAAAATCCTTTCTATTGTCATTGTGCGGCAATATATTATTTGGACCTTTTGAGTGCCAGATAGTCGTGCAACGCGTTGGCACACCTCTGGCACTCAAAGAATTAAGTGACTGTATGGTCACTGCCTGGTCGTTGGGAATTGTATTATTGTTATCACCATCATCATCCAGCCACAGGGATAACTGGACATGTAATTCAACAACAGCTTGAGAGCACCAGTCTTACTGGCATCCTTCCCTTGCAAGGCGCTGTATAGGAGAGTTTTTGCCCTGATTAAAGATGGCTCCTTGGTGACTTCCGGTGAAGCAGGAAGTGTCCGGGTTTATAGTGTTCTCTGTTCTGGTGGAGGAGCTTGCATCATGTTGCAGTTCATAGTAAGTTTTGTGGCTTGTGCTGGGGGATGAAGGGGACATGGGGGGCTGTGCGGATCCCATTATCCTGCAGGAGCCAGGGCTCTCCTTGTGCATCTAGTGTGGGGTTTGGGGAATCGCTGATCTCACAGGGGGATTTAGGGGTCATTTAAGTCCTGAGTACAACACGAACCCACCCAAAAGAGCATCATTAGAAATTACCGGGGGGGGACTGTATGGATGATAAAAAACCACACTATGGAGATTTGGCACTCGGTGCAAACACATATATATATATATATATATATATATATATATATATATATATATATATATATCTTGACAAAGATCCCTGTGGGGATCGAAACGTTGATCCTCAATAAAAGCTGTTTTTTGCACGATTGAAAAGTTTCCTGAGAGTGCTGATTTTCAAATATTATATATATATATATATATATATATATATATATATATATATATATATATATTATTATTAATCATATTGATGTGAAAATGTTGTTTTTAACCCCTTAAGTCAGTGGTTCTCAACCTGTTGGTCAGGACCCCTTTGGCATACCTGGGAACTTCCAGTTGAGGGCTACCCGGAGGGTAGTCCTCTGTTCAGCAGGGGGTGACAAAAATGACGCTAATCGCGTCAAAAAGGGGCGGGGCTTGCCGCGAGTTGGGGGGGGGGGAACTTAACCCTTTGAGTGCCACTCTGGCACTCAGAGGTAGGGTTACCACCTAGCAGGTATTAAATTGGCTTCTGTCCAATGTTAAGTCTATGGACAGAATGCCATGGCCGGTATTTTTTGGAAGAAAAAGGTGGCAACCCTACTCAGAGGGTTAAAGGTGCCACACAGAAGGCTGGGGAAGGAGGAACAGCGGGAGAAAAAGCAGATGTGGCAGAGTTTCAATACAAACTCTCCACATCCGGAGGAATCAGCCTCTGCCCCGGAGACCTGGTAAAGCTCTGTCAGAACCGGAGTCTCCGGGGCAAATCCGGAATGTTCCCAGGTATGCCCTTTGGGGGTCGAATGACTGTTTGCCAGGGGTCACCTAAAACCATCAGATATTTATATTTCGATTCATAACTGTAGCAAAATGACAGTGATGAGGGAGCAATGAAAATAATTTTACTGTTAGGGGTCGCCACAACTTGGGAAATTTTATCAAAGGGTCGCGGCACTAGAAAGGTTGAGAACCGCTGCCTTAAGTGAAACAGTGTGTTTGAGACCTATTTAGCATTCAAGAGGTTAAATCACTTTTTAAAACAGTTGGAGTTTTGTGCATTTTTGTTTTACTTGTCCCCTGTTATGCCTCTTGTTTATCCCAGAACTGCTTCTCTTTTTCCTTCTCAATACACATCGGGTGTCGTCCTTAGTTATCTCCATAAATCTGTAAATTAAGACTCACTTTCAGGACATTATGATGTGAAGAAATGTTTATTCACAAATAACACCAATCAACTTTTATTTTTCAATGAAGAACTTTTCAAAATGTGTGCTCCTGTATTTGGTTTTGTGTGTGTGTGTTTATACATAATATAAGTGAATGGTGCATGCCATTGTACAAATCATTGGTAAGACATCACCTCGAATATGTAGTGCACTTTTGGGCACCAGTACTGAAAAAAGATATTCTACAACTGGAGAGAGTACAGAGCAGAGCAACAAAATTAATTACAGGAATGGATGACTTGACGTATGAGGAACGACTAGAAAAACTTGGTTTATTTACTGTAGAGAAAAGAAGATTAAGAGGAGATCTTATCACATTGTACAAGTATATGAGAGGTCAATACAAGGATCTCTCTGGTCAGTTATTCATTCTAAGGCCTGATCAGGTGACCAGGGGACACACCTTGAGATTAGAGGAAAGGAGGTTTAGACTTAAGCAGAGGAAGGGTTTTTTTACAGTAGGGTGTGTTAAATTTTGGAATTCATTGCCCAAGGAGGTGTTTATGGCAGATACAGTGGATACATTTAAGAGAAGATTAGACACATTTCTTTCAAATCAGAACATACAGAGTTATACTGTTTATCAGTAGGCAGATCAGGAAGGTCTGATAAAGACCAACTTATTTGGTAGCAGGGAAGCTATATAATTCACATTTCTCTGGGGTATGAGGTGAGGATTGAACTTGATGGACTTGTGTCTTTTTTCAACCTAATTTACTGTTACTATGGCATTACACATTATATTGGGTGTACCGTGCACTTTGGGGACCCACTGGGCTGCTGCAGCGGTGAGTCTCTCTGCCGTCATTTTTCACAGGGTAGGGTTGCTTGCCCCTGGAGTAGCAATCAAGGGGCTTCTATTTTCACAGAAGTGGGTAGGGGGGCTACCCACTTCTGTGAAAGTCACAGCCCCTAATTTGCTTCTGATTGCTACCCCAGGGGCAGACAGGGAACCAGAAACACAAACAAATATATATATAGAATGTTTTAATATATTTGTTTTCCTCCAAAACTGGACAACTGTGTCCAGGTTTGTATACAACTGGAGTGCAAGCAGTTAAGTCAGCAGGGTCCTTTCAACCTTTTGTACTCTGTGTTCTGTCTGTACAGTTTTATGTCTTTGTGTGTCTATTCCCTATTGTACAGCGCTGTGGAATAAGTTGGTGCTTTATTGATAAAGGATAATTACTAAAAGAAAGAAAATGCTGATTATATGGAGTCTGGTTTATTAAGAAGAAATATGCAAAGAGCTAGTCAGAGACGCTCAACTAGGAACGAGCCTGCCCTCAAATTGATGAGGCTCTCACAGAGAGGAAACATCCTAAAGCATATCATACTGATCCTACCAAAAGGCAGTTCAGCCACAAAGTGAGGGCAGGCTCGTTCCTAGTTGAGCGTCTCTGACTAGCTCTCTGCATATGCAAGTTATCCTTGGGACTAGTCACCCTAAGGGTAACAGGGTAATCCAGACGTGGACCCCTTGCTCACAGTGCCTAGAGAGATCAGTTGCACCTCACTGACGAGACCCAACAAGGCCAAAACGTACGTCTGGGGTTGGCTGCTTCTCTTGTTCAGAGAGGAATTACCTGGCACTTCGTGGCTGGACTGCCTTTTGGTAGGATCAGTATGATGTGCTTCAGGATATTTCCTCTCTGTGAAAGGTACTAGTGAGCTAAAAGAGATTGCACCCTGGGTAGGATACTTATCCTATAGAGCCTCATCAATTCGAGGGCAGGCTTTCCTAGTTGATCGTCTCTGACTAGCTCTTTGCTTATTAAGAAGAAACAACGCTGCTTTTTTTTCCTCTCACCAGGGGGAGAAGTAAACTGTCAGTGATTTAAAGTGTTAGTAATGTCTGAAAAAAAGTATTTGCATTTAGAAGAGCTTAAAAAGCTGAGCTAAATGCAAAAAAGTATCTCTCAAACCACTATGGTTTAAGAGATACAGGCGTTTAAAGTTTGATCTCTCCTACTGACAGCTGTAAAGCTGTCAGCAGGAGATCCGTGTCGGTCGACACGCTGGCGCTTGAGAAGTGCCGGGATCTCGTTACTTACACAGAATCCCTTCATTGGAATGGTCTAAAATGTGTTCCTGAACACTAGGCACACGTTTTAGACCATTCCATTGAAGGGATTCCGTGTAAGTAACGAGATCGCGGCACTTCTCAAGCGCCTCCGTGTCATCCGACACATCTCCTGCTGACAGCTTTACAGCTGTCAGTAGGAGAGATCAACCTTTAAACGCCTGTATCTCTTAAACCATAGCGGTTTGAGAGATACGTTTTTTTGCATTTAGTTCAGCTTTTTAAGCTCTTCTAAATGCAAAAAACTTTTTTTTAGACATTACTAACACTTTAAATGGGTATCTTGGCCATCTGAATGTTAGAGGACGTCTCCAACACATGGCAAAGCACTGGGAATCTGGAAATCTTTGTCTCCTGTGGTGCACTTCAGCTCTACAGCATTATTAAATCAGCCTCTATATGTTTTGGATGGGGCTGGAGATTCGTGGGAGCCAGGGCACCTAAAATTTCACTTCACTGCCTTCTAAATATCTGCCTGGCTCCAAAGGTTTTCTGTATTTTTGTCCACTCAATTCAATTCTGGTGCCTAAATGTCTGGAGCATTTTAAATGCAGCCGTGTACATCATTTTATATACGGTCACTTGATTCCCCTTCACTGGCTCCTAAATATGTGGTCTGGTTCCAGCGTTCTTTATATTTTTCTCCGCCCTGGCACCATAAAGAGCTATTAAAGGGATAGTAATGTTTCATAATAAAAGCAGCTCTAATTAATCATCATTGTATTTGGACTTTGGAGAGTGTTATTTCAGTTCTGTCAGAGTTGTAGTACAAGAGTAATTCAATGACAAAGTGTCCCCCTCCCGCCCCTTTTACTGATGTAACACTGCTCAGCCACAGCAGAAGGGAGGTGCCCAGGTAGAGTGCAGAGAGGGACAATCTTCAATTAAGATAAGGGAAAAACCTGAAAAACTTGTCAAGGGGGGCAGGGCTTTCATTGTTCTCATAGGAAGAAGATTGTCCCCTTCTGTTATCTGTCTGGTCTATGGACTGGATTCCACTTTTGATAAGAGATGGCTTACACTAGGTAAAAGGGTCAGGAGGGGAAACTTTGCTTGTGAATATCTCTCAAACCATAAAGGTTTGAGAGATACGACTTATATCATTCTTCATGTTTTTTTTAATACCTACAAAATAAAGATAAAATGAAGTATTATTATCCCTTCAAGCCTTCCCAATCCTTTAACCCCTTAAGGACCAGATGACGTACTATGACCGTCATGGTCCTTATACCCTTAAGGGCAGGTGACGGTCATAGTACATCACGTATATTTTACTCAAAGCGATCCACCAGGGGAGCTATAAGTAAAAACGGCATCTAAAATTGATTGCTCCAAGACTGGAGCGGTCTCTCTTAGACCCCAAAACGGCGCGCTGGTATGTGTAACAGGTCACGTGTATTGGAGTGTCGACACGGATCAAAGCGGTCCTTAAGGGAAGGTAACTTCTCTGGACCGTTTGTTCTTAACGGGTTAAAATGCTTTGGAGACCTCTGTAGCATAAAATGGTGTTAACCCCTTCAGTGCCAGAGTTGCGTACCCCTCTGGCGCTGAAAGGGTTAAAAGGCCCATTTAAATCAATGGTTATTTCTATTTATCCATATATTCCCTGAAAGGTACACTCAAGAATTGCACCACTTTTCTTAGTATATCAGCCTCGCTAAGTGTGATTTACACCCTGAAAGTGAACAAGGGAAAGATGGTGGCGACAAACAAAGTTGTGAGATGTTTGTGTAACTCCATCCAGGAGAAAGGACCCTCCCAACAGGCTGGTTACTGTCTTATTAATTCTGTATACACCCATGTGATGTCTGAAGAATGGATGTACGGCGCCAAGGAATATGTCGCTGTTTCATAAATATCAGTCTTGTCTTTCTTAAACCCTTTGGATGCTGGAGATTTCTGCAACGCATTGGAGAGTTCTGTATTGTCCTGGGAGGTTAAAGGGACTTAAAGGAGCAGTAAAAATACATTATAGGACTTTTCCCTTATTTTACACAGCAGGAAAGGTCCTGAAACCCAGCATTGATGGATGTTTCATTTAAAAGTTATTTCAGCCCAAACTTGCATGTTTCTCTTCTTTTCTTTTGTTTTTTTGTAATACAAAAAAGAAATGGGACTTGAGTACCACTGAGAGTAGAACACTTTATTTTGTTCTTTCCGTGGGTGCTCGTCACCATCTTTTGTTTCTAGGTCTCCCCAAGAGGACAGGCATCCCAGGCATGGGCCCTTGCTCTCCATGTGTTTAGAGGGAGACAGCTGCACCACACTAATAAGGCCTATATAGGCCAAAATGTACATGTGTGGTTGTGATGTTTATCTCGCGCAGAGAGGATTTGACTGACATTTCAGAGCTGGGCCGCCTGCGGGTGGAACCTGTCTGATACGGACATTTCCTCTCTTCAGTGGCACATGGGAGTGAAAAACGTGACTTGAGCACCACTAAGGGGCTACTATAACTTATTTGAGGGCTGTCCAATTTCAGTCCTGAAGGGCCACAAACAGGCCAGGATTTAAAGATTTTCCTGATCCAGTCAAAATGAATGATCCACTGATGAACTCACCTGTGCTTAAAGGGATAGTAAACTCTGGGGGAAAAGTACAGGCGAAATGACAGGAACAATTAAAAAATACTTACTGCCCTCATTCCCATCTCTCAAACCGTTATAATAAAATAAAGGTCTCCGCTCCCTCCCCTTTCTGCCTAACGAACTGTAAAGCTGTCAGAGGCAGAATCCGGCCACCCGACTGTAGGCGGCTCTTCAGGAGGGCTGACATCAGGATATCTAAATATAATTACTTCATTGGTATGGTCTACAACATGTGCTTGCAAACCAGGCCCACATACCGATGATGTAATCATAGTTAGATATCTCGATGACAGTGCTCCTGAAGAGTCGCCGTCTGGTCCCGGTAGCAGGATCTCATGACATCTGCTATACAACGGACACATGAGAAGTGGGAGGGATTGGAGGTCTTTATTATATCTCTCAGACCATAACGGTTTGAGAGATGGGAATGAGGGCAGTATTTTTTAATTGTTCCTATCGTTTCACCTGTACTTTTTTCCTGAGTTTACTATCCCTTTAATCATGGAAATTCTTACATTCCAGACCGTTGATGGCCCTTGAGGACTGAACTTGGACAGCCCGACTTAGGTCAAAACTTATTTTTTTTTTGTTGTTGTTGTTCTTTCTTGGTCACAATCATTTGTTTTTAAGTCTTTTTTTACTGTTCCTTTAAGCCAAAACTGTAATTTGGGGATATTTATTCTCATATAATGATACTGGTGTTTGTAGCTGCAATGATACTGTAAAGGGAATGTTATTTATTATATTGTAGCAGTTATTATTGTCCCCACAGGTCAGTCTTCCCTGGTATTCTAATACAAAAATGCTTTCGGCTGCAGATATCTCTTCCCCAATACCTCACATTTCAACAAGGTTATGAGGGGGGAGAGACTTAAAGGGATAGTATTGTCAGTTTTATACAAAAATTAATCTTGTAGCCCTTAAAAACATAAGATTCCCATCTCTCAATCCTTTATGGTTCGAGACATAATTGTAGTTAAAGTTCCCCCTCCCTCCTGTTTCCCTGCCATCAGCGCTCTAGCTGACTGCAGGGGACTCCTTTCCTGAGACCAGCCGGCAGCTCTGCAGCAGAGCCGAGATTGCGTTATTGAAAAAGAAATCCTTCACTGGAACGGTCTACAAAGTGTGCCTGTTTTGCAAGCACACTTTGTAGACCATTCCAGTGAAAGATTTCTTTTTCAACACGGTGGCCTCTGCCGGTCCCGGGACCGGATTCCCCTGCAGTCAGCTAGATGGCAGGGAAACGGGAGGGAGGAACTTTAACTACGATTATGTCTCAAACCATAAAGGTCTGAGAGATGGGACTGGGGGCATTTCGTTAATGTTTTTAATGGCTGCAAGATTATTTTGTCTATAAAACTGACAATACTATCCCTTTAACCCCTTAACGACCGGGGAATGCGGACGCGACTGAACGACCACGGAGCAATTTTTTTTTATTGCTCCGTTGCGTTCCGGACTCCCCGAACGGCGTGCAGCTGCGGAGGGAGCCCGGAATTCGATGACGGTCATAGTACGTCATCGGTCGTTAAGTCAAATTGACCCTTGACGTGCTATGACCGTCAAGGGTCGTTAAGGGGTTAAAAATACTTCCACTGTACAGTCTAGTACCTCTATATTACATTTGTTTTCATTTACATATCTACAAGAGATGGGAGAACTTGTCTCCAGTAAAATCTATCCACTGCATTCCCAGAATTCCATCACACAATATGTGAACAAGAGCGTAAAGTGCATTCATTTTTAGGATGTTCAAACTGCTTACAGACCGCTTTTTCAACCTTCTGGGTCTCATCAGTGTGTGGGGTCTGGTTGACTGTCTCATGTGGATCTGGTAAAAGACAGGATTCCAAACTGTGATCAAGGTTACAGTGCCTTTTACCATATTCATTAGCATGAGTCAGTCAACTAGCCCCCACACTGATGAGACCCACAAGGTCCAAAAAAGTTGTCTGTCCAAAATCAACAGGAATGTTAGTCACCTACTGTACTTTTGAATTACCCCAGACTGGTGCGCTTTGCCTTTAAATGTAAAGTACTTGGAATCTAAAAATGACTGCATTTCATTTGCATGTTTCTGCACGGAATTCTGGGAATGCTGTGGAAACACTGTAGGCTATGGATTCTTTGCTGTATACAGACCTTTTTTACCCATAAATATGTTTGTTTTTTTGTTTTGTTTTGTTTAATCTGTTTGATATGTATAAATAGACTTGTGTGCATTGATGGTATGTCAAAAGGGAAATTATAGCAATTAACCATTTATGTGCCAAATAGGTATGTAACTCATTGCGTTGCAATGCGTTGGATACATATCTGGCACTGAAAGGGGTTAATAATATGGGTATAAATACAAATGGCTTCTCTTTGTATTCTTTATAGTGACATCTATTTTTATGTTTTATAGGTGGGATTTGCACTTGGAAATATAGTGGGGATGTATCTAGCCCAAAACTACCAGGTTAGTATTACTTCTTACATTTATATCAACTACCTGCCAGTCATACCAATGCGTCAGGTCAGTACAGTAAATACACTGTATTTTCAAATCTACAACCTAGGTAAGTGCTTCTGTTACACACAGTAATTATATAGATACACCTGACTGCTGTGTGATGGACTCCTACCTAGGTAAGTGCTTCTGTTACACACAGTAATTATATAGATACACCTGACTGCTGTGTGATGGAGTCCTACCTAGGTAAGTGCTTCTGTTACACACAGTAATTATATAGATACACCTGACTGCTGTGTGATGGACTCCTACCTAGGTAAGTGCTTCTGTTACACACAGTAATTATATAGATACACCTGACTGCTGTGTGATGGAGTCCTACCTAGGTAAGTGCTTCTGTTACACACAGTAATTATATAGATACACCTGACTGCTGTGTGATGGACTCCTACCTAGGTAAGTGCTTCTGTTACACACAGTAATTATATAGATACACCTGACTGCTGTGTGATGGACTCCTACCTAGGTAAGTGCTTCTGTTACACACAGTAATTATATAGATACACCTGACTGCTGTGTGATGGACTCCTACCTAGGTAAGTGCTTCTGTTACACACAGTAATTATATAGATACACCTGACTGCTGTGTGATGGACTCCTACCTAGGTAAGTGCTTCTGTTACATACGGTAATTATACAGATCAGAGGTTCTCAACCCATGCCCTCAGTGACCACTGACAGGCCAGGACTTCCCTGCTAGAACACAAGTGTGTTGATCAGAGGCTCAGTCGTATTGATGAACTCACCTGTGCTCTTAAAAGGAAATTCTCAAATCATGGCCTGTTAGTAGCCACTGAGGGCACGGGTTGAGAACCACTAATATAGATATACCCGACTGCTGTGTGATGGACTCCTACCTAGGTAAGTGCTCCTGTTACACACAGTAATTATATAGATACACCTGACTGCTGTATGATGGACTCCTACTTAGGTAAGTGCTTCTGTTACACACAGTAATTATACAGATACACCTGACTACTGTATGATGGACTCCTACCTAGGTAAGTGCTTCTGTTACACACAGTAATTGTATAGAAATACACCTGACTGCTGTGTGATGGACTCTTACCTAGGTAAGTGCTTCTGTTACACACAGTAATTATACAGATACACCTGACTGCTGTATGATGGACTCCTACCTAGGTAAGTGCTTCTGTTACACACAGTAATTATATAGATACACCTGACTGCTGTGTAATGGACTCCTACCTAGGTAAGTGCTTCTGTTACACACAGTAATTATATAGATACACCTGACTGCCCTGTGATGGACTCCTACCTAGGTAAGTGCTTCTGTTACACACAGTAATTATATAGACACACCTGACCTCTGTGTGATGGACTCCTACCTAGGTAAGTGCTTCTGTTACACACAGTAATTATATAGATATACCTGACCGCTGTGTGATGGACTCCTACCTAGGTAAGTGCTTCTGTTACACACAGTAATTATATAGATACGCCTGACTGCCGTGTGATGGACTTCTACCTAGGTAAGTGCTTCTGTATGTGTGATGGACTCCTACCTAGGTAAGTGCTTCTGTTACATACAGTAATTATACAGATCAGAGGTTCTCCACCCATGCCCTCAGTGACCACTGACAGGCCAGGACTTCCCTGCTAGAACACAAGTGTGTTGATCAGAGGCTCAGTCGTATTGATGAACTCACCTGTGTTCTTAAAAGGAAATTCTCAAATCATGGCCTGTTAGTAGCCACTGAGGGCACGGGTTGAGAACCACTGATATAGATATACCTGACTGCTGTGTGATGGACTCCTACCTAAGTAAGTGCTTCTGTTACACACAGTAATTATACAGATACACCTGACTGCTGTATGATGGACTCCTACCTAGGTAAGTCCTTCTGTTACACACAGTAATTATATAGATATATACCTGACTGCTGTGTGATGGACTCCTACCTAGGTAAGTGCTTCTGTTACACACAGTAATTATACGGATACACCTGACTGTTGTGCAGTAATGCTATAGATACACCTGACTGCTGTATGATGGACTCCTACCTAGGTAAGTCCTTCTGTTACACACAGTAATTATATATATATACACCTGACTGCTGTGTGATGGACTCCTACCTAGGTAAGTCCTTCTGTTACACACAGTAATTATATATATATATACACCTGACTGTTGTGTGATGGACTCCTACCTAGGTAAGTCCTTCTGTTACACACAGTAATTATATATATACACCTGACTGTTGTGTGATGGACTCCTACCTAGGTAAGTGCTTCTGTTACACACAGTAATTATATAGATATACACCTGACTGCTGTGTGATGAACTCCTACCTAGGTAAGTGCTTCTGTTACACACAGTAATTATATAGATACACCTGACTGCTGTATGATGGACTCCTACCTAGGTAAGTGGTTCTGTTACACACAGTAATTATATAGATACACCTGACTGCTGTGTGATGGACTCCTACCTAGGTAAGTGCTTCTGTTACACACAGTAATTATATATATACACCTGACTGCTGTATGATGGACTCCTACCTAGGTAAGTGCTTCTGTTACACACAGTAATTATATATATACACCTGACTGCTGTATGATGGACTCCTACCTAGGTAAATCCTTCTGTTACATTTTTCCTCTAAATATAATTCCATATGAAGTTGATGATTTACTTTTTTTGTGATTTTGCTGTAGTGTCTTATTACCATTGTCAGTAACATTTCGTAATAGAAATTGTTTGTTTTTTATATTTACAAATCATAAGTTAATATTTATACTTTTTCTCTGTCAAGGTCCCAGAAATATCAAAAAAGATCGAGGACATTAAGAAGGATTTGGAAGCCAAAAAGAAGCCTCCCAGCCAATAATCTTAATTAATGTCATGACCTGGAAAACCTTGTATTTAGTAGATCCACCCGTGTGCCTGATGGTACCAGCAGGTGGTGCTGTTCTGAATGATTGTTACAGACTGATTCCCCTTAACACTCCAACCTGAGATGCCAAGATACAGGATTTCCTACCAAAATGATTATCCAAAGATATTTATATTCAGTTATGCCAGGGGTGGGCAACAGGGGACTTTCAGCTGCTGTTGGACAGCTTTTTGGCTGGCTGAGGATCATGGGAGTTATAGTCCAACAGCAGCTAGTTGCCCACCCCCCTGATGTAGATTTTTAGGTGCTTACATGTGTTCACTCATTTCTGATATATTCAGTACTCAGTATCTTCTGTGCTTATGTATTTTGCTGGTTTGCCATTCTGTTGGAACAGCTGGCTAAATGTCTGACAATCATCTCAAGCCGCTTTTGTGCAAACTAATAAAATTCTATATTTCCTCTAAGCCGGTAATTATTTGTATGTGTAAGGAGTGACGTTTAAGAGACATTCGCTTTGTTTTTAATTCTCATTTTAACACACAAACTTTACAGAACAGACTTGAGCATTAATGGGATATATAGATAAAAGCAGCACCAATGAATCTTCATAGTATTTGGGA